>APFE030661897.1:11113-93053 GCA_000404065.3 Pinus taeda | reverse complement strand
AACTTCCTCATATCGATTTTTGGAATATGGTGGGTCTTTGATCCAACATTAGAGTCTATGGAATCATGATTAACATTTCTTTTGTTCTAATCATGAGTTTCCTTTACTACGCTTTCACCCTTAGTGACCCTTTCTTGTAGCAACTTATTCATATTTATCTTCAATTCTTCCATGTCTGTTTTCAAATCTATCTTCAAATCATCCCTCTTAGTTTCCACGTCATTCATCTTAGCTTCTACACCTTTCTTTAAACAATCCATGTAATTTATTGTTCCTTTTTGTGCAAGTGACACTTGTTGCACTTGGTCTCGTAATTTTGATATATCATGTTGCATTTCTTCCTCTTCTTCATGAGTCATTCTAGAGATTTCAGATCGCCTACTAGGTGTTTCCATTTTCTTTCCTCGGGGCATCAATTACTGATAATAATTCTTTACTATGCCCTTTGAATTCCTTCCGAATAATTTTTCAAACCAAGCTTAAGCAAACATTTAAAAAAATATACACACCTTTTTTCACTTTGTAGGAGCTCGATATTGCCTCTAATGTATCTTGGTGATTTCAGATCATCCAGTTCTGAAATTGTTATCTACGGCACCCCTCTGTATCCTCTTTCCAATGCCACCAGTCTGACCCCAATTGGATTCTCCAATGAAGAGTTATGCCAAATCTCCCACAGTGACCCGATTATAGACTAATTCAATAGAGCAAACTTGTACGGCATGTCATGTGTCCCTCTTTTGACCTTTGGCTCTGAAAAATATATACAAGAAACTACAGCCTATCCTCTTTCTGTACCTTCTTACAAAATTTCAATCTGGTGCTCAGAGAGAAAGTTATGACGATTTGCCCCAGGTCACCTGTTTTGAATGTAATTCAGGATTCTGCAAAAGGACCAACTTCCTCAAATCATATCTCCGAAAATATAGTGCGAAAAGCTCTAAAATTTGGACCTGAGTTTCAGTGCGATGTCTTCACAAATGGGTTTTTTTTTAGCTTTTGAAACGTTGCAAAAAAAAGTTACAGCGAAAATTCCACGATGACCTGTTTGGAGCAGCAAAAACCTAGAATCCAAAGCTCTGATACCAAATTTTATGAAACCAGCTCAAGAAAATATAGAAAAGATAGATCAACGCCTTAGAATTCATCCTCTTCGAGGGGCCAACCTCCTTTACATTACATAAATGAACAATTCTTGGATGATTCAAATGACAAAACCTCCTTTCTATATATAGGAGTCTAAGGAGTCAGAATATAACCCAGTCGACCTAACAATAATAATATAAAGCCACAAAAATAACAATAGAGGTATTCTATGGGGCACAATAATAACAATATGGGTACAATAGGGGCACAACAATATTAATAAGGGGTACAACTACAATAGTAATGGGGTAATAACTAGTATTATAGGGACCCAACAAGATATGTTTATCTGCAATTTTTATAAGAATTTCAGTGCTATATTTTCATTTGATTGAATGGGGTGCGATCATGGATCATGCCATATTTTTAAACTGCTTAAGCAAGGTTGATCTTGCTATGTCAACTGGTACTCTGAGCCCAACAATAGTCCTTACTCTAACAAACTTCCCAAACAATATGTCTTTCCAGACTAGCACAAGGACTTGACATTTCATTTTCTTTTAAATAAGTCCTTCCAGCCTCAAGCACAAGGACTAGAGCACAATTGGATTTGCCACAGGGTATACAACAGTGAGCTTAGCCCATGAAAGGAGTTATACTTGTAGATGATAGGCATTGCAGAATTTAGTGTGGTGGAAGGGACCAATGGAGAATAACTGCAAACCTTACAGGCAAGCATATTCTAAGTCTAAGTAAGATTTATTTAAGATGCAACGTTACTCCATTCCAGTCCAGCTGTAGTTACACATTCTGTTTTGTTTTGTTTCATAAAGATGCCCCTACATGCTCCAAATATCCAAGTTATCAACATATCTTACCTAGTTCTCAACATATGCCAATAAGTGGCTTCGGTTTGAATTCCACCGCTAATTTTCCAGTTCTCATGGACTCACTGAAAATTTGTTTGATTTGCAAAGTAACAATGGATTTAGAATCAGCAGACTCATCAGTAGGTTAATGAGGAAGGGAAAGGCTGAAGGTGGTGAATGAGGACAATCTGAAAAAAGATAAAAACAAGATGGGAGGACTGAAATCAGTTGGCTGAAAAGGGTTGAAATTCAAAACAAAAGGAAAATAAACTTTGCAGAAAAACAAGAATGGAAAAGATGGAAATATAACTACGCTGACAACAAAATCAAATGGAATCTAACCTATTCAGGAGGTAACCACCATGTGGTGGCTACTGGAAGTATATCTTCTGATGTTCTCCATTAATAAGGAGTTTTCCAGTTTCTCCCTGTAAAGTTTTCAACCTATAGGCTCCTTGACCAATTTTTTCCACAACTTGTAATGGGCCCAACCATAAGTGTTGGAATTTCATGTGTTTACCTTTTGGCTCATTCAACTTGTCCCATTTCAGGACTAACTCTCCTACTTGGTAATATTTATCTCTTGCCAGATGGAAATCAAACCATCTCTTCACAATCATTTTGTGATTTCTAAATTTATTTTTGGGTTTACTCTCAATTCCTCCAACTTCAATAGTTAGTTGATCCTTTCTTGGAGTAAGGATGAAGGGGTCCCTCTTGAGGCTTGGGAGAGTTGTAAAGAGGGGAGGGTAACATTGGGAGGTAGGATGGCTTCCTTTCCATAGATGAGGAAGTATGGGGAGTTCCCTAAGGCCACTTTTGGGGTGACCCTATCAGCCCAAAGGGCATTTGTTAGAGTGTTGTACCAATTCCTGTGGTTGACGGTGACAAATTTACAGATTATGCGGATGAGGTTTTTATTTGAGGACTCTGCAACTCCATTTCCTTGGGGGTAGTTGTTTGATGCATACCTTATCTGAATTGATTTATCAATAGAAAATTCAGTCAATTTGAGTGATGAAAAGTAAGAAGCATTATCAAATATGAGAGTGTCAGGAATGCCATACCTATTCATAGTGAATTTCTCAATAAATGATATTACCTCGTCTTCATTTACCTTCCGAAGCAGGATGCCTTCGGTCCATCTAGTGATGTAGTCGGTTTCTATGAGTATATACTTATGCTGTTGTGAAGAGTTTGGAGTGATCTTGCCTATGGCATCTAGGCCCCATTTCTGGAATGGATGATAAATCATAATGGGCCTGAGGGGAACGACTGGCTTTCTTTCTCCTCCTGCAACAGTTTCACATGATTTTCATTTCCGAGCGTAGGCGTGAAAGTCTCTAAACACTATGGGCCAATAATATCTGGCTCTTAATATTTTGTGAGAAATGGTCTCTCTGCCATAGTGACCACCTGCTGGACTGTCATGCATTTATTTCAAGACATGGTCGGCATCATCCTTTTCTAAACACCTCAGCCAGATTCCATCATAATTTTTTTTTGTATAATGTGTTATTGGCCAAATGATACTAACTGGATTTCCATCTAAACGCTCTCTATTGTGATGCTTCCATGTGTTCAGGACATGACCCTTGTGTAAGATAAAAGCGGATGTCGTAATACCATGACTCAGGATCCAAAAGGGCTCCCAACATTTCACGCTCACACATCAATGCTTCATTAACCCATAGAGGCTCCTCCCTGAATTCCAATTATGCATTCTGTAGGTTCTGCACTTTTGGTACTTCAGACGCCCTTACTTTCTCTGCCAAGGCTTCTTCCGCAAGCTCACATAGTCCTTGCCCTCAAACTATCTTCGTCAGCTTAATCTCGAGGTCGTATTCTTGAAGTGTTCTTATATAATTTCCTCTTCGTTCACCCATTTCTTTCTGTGCAAAGAGGGCTCTTACAACAGGATGGGGAACAATCACCTTAGTACTGGCCTTTAATAAATAAGGGCAGAAATATTTTATGGCCTTAAAAACCACAAAACCTTATTTCTCCACATCTAGGTAGTTTACTTCTGCTCCCTGAATATTAGAACTCATATAAGAAATAGGGAGTTCGTTTCCATAGGTTATATCTTGAAAACCCATCTAATAGGGACAACATTTCAGACCCAAAAATGCGCTAAAGAATGTGTTCCATAGAAGGGACAGGATAGTTATCCTTTTGTGATTCTTTTCTCAGGTTTTTGAAATTGATACATAGCCTGATGTATCCATTTTTCTTTCTCGCTGGCATGAGATTGGCTACCCAACAGGTGTGTCTAACTAGAAAAATGGTTTTAGCATCCAGCATTTTATTTAATTCTTTCTTCACCAGTGGCTCCAAGCTTGGATGAATCTTGCGAAGCTTTTGCTAGTAGGGCTTAGCATCCTTTTCCAAAGGAATTACATGCTGCATAATGCTAGTATCAAAGGTGTTTAGGTCTCCATATGTCCATGCAAAGATGTCCTTGTATTCTTTAAATAGATTGACAAATGCAATGTTTTCTTGTGGAGAGCAACCCAAGGCCAAATTAATAGTCTTTGGGTATTCTTTGGTTCCAAGGTTGGTTGATTCGTACTTCATGGATGAGCTATGCATTTTGAAATTAGTTGGCTTTTTGAATTTATCATACAGGTCATAGAATTTCTCCATCTTGACAACTGACTTCGGGATTATATTGGACTAATCCTTTTCCTCATCTTCCCTCTCATTCATAAGCCTGTCATGCTCCTTTTCATCAATGACTACATTCTTGAATGTCTTCTCACAGTGCAATAACTCCATGTTTTGCTCATCATCTTCGAACACCTGCTAATTTGAGATGTTATCAGGCACGGATGGTCTGAAAATCAATTCAAAAAAACATTTATTCTTCTTTAATATAAAATAAGGCAAAAGTTTTGCAGCCATACTAGCCATCAGATCGACATCTTGGTTTTGTCCTCGAGGTATGTATGTGATATTAAAATAATCAAAACTGTCAATTAAGTTCCATACCTCATGTTGGTATCTTACCAGGTGTGGTGAATTGCAGTGTATCCTCTTCCTTACCTGGTCCACAATTATCTGCGAGTCACCAAAAACTTTAAGATTTTTTTACCTTCATATCAATGGCTTTTCTTAGGCCCTGCAGCAAGCCTTCATATTCTGTTGTGTTGTTGGTGCACGCAAACTCCAACTGGCTGGCCATTAGGTGTTGGTTCCCTTGCGGGTCAATGAGAATGCTCCCAGCACCTACACCTTCAAGGCAGTTAGAGCCATCAAAATAGAGTGTCCAAAATATAGAGTCTAATGTTGCATCAATTGAATTTATTCCTACAAAATTAGTTCTATCATCTACTATATTACAGGGTGGGTCATCAGTTGGACTACAGGGGAGAGCTTCCAACTGTGTTTTTATTGGAGTTTCTTCAATTGTTTTGAATGAAATTCTCTAAAACATGATAGAGTTGGTAAACATTATAGGTTCATTGGGGCCGTTTAATTCCGTCACCACATACTTCATGTATCTTTCACGATCAACTCTTAGCATATCACCCTTCCCCTTCTGAGGTAGCAAGTGATGGGACCAATCAGTTGAGAAATATCCATTCAGTTTTGCTGACCAGTCCCTACTAAGCAGCATTCCATAAGCCTCGGGCATATTGACTACCACTATATCAATGAGTTGTGTGTATTGTGGTTTGGAAGCCATCCGAATCAACACATCTTTAAATTCCCCAATTACTTTCAAATTTTTCCTGTCCAATTGCATAATTCGAGTCCTAGATTTCTCGGGTATCGCATGTAGTCTTTTAGCAACAGTGTAAGGCATCACAATGGATGAGGCACTAGAATCTACCAAGCAATTGTGTACGTTCATGTAGAAGATTTCAAATGTGATAAGGAAAGGGGGAGCCATGGATTTTGATTTCCGTCCTATCATGGCTACACTGACATCTTGGGGGTTTCGATTCATTTTTGATAGGGCAGCTTCCATGGCTGTTGGCTTTTGGGATGTACTCAGAGTATTAATAGGCCTAGAGATTGACTTCTAGGTTTGGCTGCTCAGAATGGTGGGAGGTCTACAATTACGTTCATTCATAGCTTTTAAGAGCAGATCTCTCTGCTACATTAACTTTAACAAATCAAAATACATGATATTAGCTCAAGATTTCTTAAGATCATCCTCAATATTGTAATCAATATTATAAACAGGATAGGGCAGAGTAAACATACCGATTTTTAGTCACCTTCATGGCATTTGGAGATGCATTTTCTTTTTGAGGATAGCTCACGACTAGTGTACTCTTGGAATTCCCACTAGGTTTATTCCTCTCAACAAGAACCTTGGGAGCAGATACCTTCAAAGGGCAAACATCTTTCTTTTTTTGGTATATAGGCTTCATCACACCCGCAAGTGGCCCTTCACTTCGTGTATGGATTTCATTAGTGTGGATTTTTGCCATACTGTCTCCTTCATCACCATCATTCTCATTTGTGTAGAAATCCCATAATACATTGATTTGAGAGTCTTTATCCAAGGGCTCTTCTACTTGGTATTCTTCCTCATTTTCTTGTTTTCGCTCTAGCTCCACTATAGGTTCTTGTTTAAGGAGCAATCTGATAAGAGCTAGCTCTTCTATATTTAAATTCCCTTCATTGGGTGGAGTAGGCAGTGCAAGTTGACCATGACTACCTTCTGCCTTCTTACGATAGAAAGGTTTAAAATATTTTATGTTGTTATAATCTCCTCCACTCTCACTTGTACTCTCTCCCGAATTCCTTTTCATATTGATGACTGTGTTTGTCAACTTCTTAATGATCTGATGCAAACCTTCTACATATGTGGTATCCTTTTCTTTGATTTCAGACCCTTTTTTATCACTCCTAATATTCTTCTTGGATGCTTGAGAGGTTTTCTTTTCTCCAGTTGTATAATGACATCCTGTCAGACTGATCATTTCATTCTCGACTTTTACTGCTTCATTGATAGCACCATGTAAGGTTTATGCATTACTCCTTTTGACCCACATCGCAGTAGGGATAGGGAGAGCAGTGATTTAGAATTCCATGAGCACCTCCTCAATAGATACAGCATTACCTGGGATTTTGTTGAACAAGGTGTTGAATTGGATGTTAAAATCCTTGACCTTTTCTTTGGTTTCCATTTTCAAATGAGATAGTTTTAGAACTAAACCCGCAGGGGTTTTGTCATCACCATAATTGTCTAAAAAGGCCTGTTGAAAGGCAGCCCACGAGGTGATCGATCCTGTTCTCAAGCTAAAGTACGATGTAGAGGCTGCACCAATCAAAGTAAAAGGGAATAGGCCACATATTATATCTTCATTAGCTACCCCCAACATGCGCACAACTAGAAAGAAAGAGTGAATATGGTTATCAACAGTGTCTCCCCACTCAAGGTCGAATTTAGGTAGTGCTCTTTCTGCATTCTTGGGTAAGGGATGCTACTGCCCAGGTACCGCTACGGCATCCTGAACGAGCCAGGGAGGGAATGCTCCCAGAGGAGGTGGGAGTTTGTTCCCACCCGGTTGAAGTTGTTTCCCACATGGAAGAGGAATGTTAGCCATATTGTGGATAGGAATGTTCTAGTTGAAGGTTTCTTCAAGGCTTTCTTTATTAGGATTCCAAAATCGGGCCAAGGATTACCTTTAGAGAGTGGATCTTTAGGAATTTCTTCCAAGGGAGTGTCGATACTTTGTAAGGACTCTAGTATAATATCTGCAAGAGAAGGGGCTACACATGTCTCTTCATTTATAGAACAGATCCTTAGCTTTCTTTTAGTTGTTGGATGTGAAGAGTGAAAGTTGGGGAGCTGAGAGAGGAATGACCATAAGCTTGTGTAAGAACAAGACTGGTTGTACTTGAGTGACAAGACACTCCCACCGTGTCTCTTCTTCAAAATGAGTCTTTTCCAAATGGGAGCAACTATCTTTTCGACCTTTACAATCCATGCATTAAACTTTTCGAATCCATGACATTTATCGATGAAATAATAAAAAAGTTCTAGACGACAGTTCAAGCCCTCCTTTTAGCGCCAATTTGTTGACATGAATTTTTTTGCTATACCATCAAGAGGAACTAACCTGATCACAGACCCCAATTAGATCTACTTTCATTTGGGATGGTTAATCCAGTGGGTTTTAAAGGATCCCGTAAACTATTAAAGGTGTTGAGAGATTGCTTCCTTGAGGAAGACTTCAATTGAATCAACAAAAGAAATAGCTAACCTATACGTATCAAATCCTATCTACACTACTTCTCACTACTTAAGCTAGTCCTAGCTATCCTAATATATCTTGTAGGAGCATAAAAAAAAGAGGTTAAGCATCATATATAAACTCCAAGTCCAAATGAATCAATTACTAGTTCAATAAGAACAAGGCTATATTAAATCCTAATTGCATTCGATTACTTATACAGGAATATACATTCCTTTCCTTACAAATAACACTTGCAACTAATGTTTAACGAAGTCTTGAATCAACAACCTTTCATGAATTAGCAATGTTATTGAATTATATTAAAATAAATAGGAATAACCATGAACTACTTGTTATCAATATGCACAAATCAAATCACATTTATATTTATGCCAGCAACAACATATTGATTCTAAACATATGAGAGAAAAGGGAAATAAATCCGAAATAACAGGCCCCTTCTCGAACCAAATAGACTTCTTTATTCACAATAAATTGAAGTTGTTCTCCTCAAACAAAAAATCCCTCACCTCATCTCCAGATGTAATATTTATGTAGCCAGGAATGAATTTCGGTCTTCCCCTAACCTTTCATCTCCCCCTCTCCTTTCATCTCCCCCTCTCCTTTTCAGTACAGAAATTAGAATATACAGACATAGAACAGTCGGTGTAACCGCCGCCACGTAGTAGGCATATCTGCTGGAGCACTTTGTTTCCTGGGGGAACGAATAGATGTTGATTAAAAGAGGATAACTGTGTGTCATCTCTTCATGATGAAACCCAGGACAACTTCTCTTTCGGAATATACAAGCAGCACATGGAAACTGACTGAGAATGCCAAAGGCTAGCATTTTAAATAGAACACACTTGCATATATGAATTCTCCGGATCCACTTATGCATCTTTGACTTCTCGCTTGTAGAGATAATTCGTATTAGCTATGATTATGAGAAATATGCCAAACATGCTTAAAAACAAACCTTGCATTCATCCACCATTTCTATTAATCTCACAATGCAGAGCAATCATGATTATTAAGCCGTTGAACCTATTATAACCTCTACTCCCTTTGCTTATAATATTCATTATTATTCAATAATCCGTTGACAACGCTTCAATAGGCAGACCATTCACTTTACCTGATTTTCTTTTAAAAATAGGGACCACAACATTTTATTGAATACGCAAGAAAACATGGGAAAACCCGCGGCCGAGCCGTAAGGCAGGACTTCAAATCTTGTATACTTGAGCCTATAATTATCGGTAGGTTCACCGTATTACAAATCAGTTTATGTATAAATAATGAACTCTGCCGATTGCGATAAACAATTGGGGAGGCGGACCCGAAATACATATGAGCCATTGTTAATAATCCTTTCGGGTCTGTCGTATAAGACTCCTTTGAAAATTGGGACCAGAATGTTTTATCAAAAATACAAGGGAATACATGGGGAAAAACCGCGTCTGACCATAAGTTCGGACTTGAAAAAATATGGACATAGACATATAATTATCGTCAAGTCCGCTATATTGCTTCTTTTAATATTGCGTAACCCTCGAGCTTCGCCGATTGCGATAAGTGATTGGGAAAGTGGACCCCAAACAATATATTATATAATATAAATTATATTATAATATAGTATATTAGCATATATATAGTGTGTGTAATAAATATTATATATATATAATAGATAATATATATATTATATATATTAAATATATATATATATATATTATATATATATATATAATAGGTATATATAATATGTATATGTATATATTATATGTATGTATGTATATATATGTGTGTGTGTGGTGTTGCCTATATATACATATATATAATATACATAAATATACAAATACAATATACATATACATATACATATACATATACATATATTATATAATATATATTATATAATATATATATATATGTTAAAAGTTGATTGGTCGCATACCGCATTGCAATGTTGTCAATGGGAAATGGGCCTTGTGTTTCATTGGAGCTCGATTGTGATATGTGATGGGGCTCCAAACCCGAAATATATACATGCTACACTTAATAGTCCTAACGGGTCCGCAATGGATGACTTCCCTTTGAAAATCCTAGACCCTAGAGTATTATCGAAAAACATGGGAAAACACGGGAAAAACCTATGGTCGAGCCATAGGGTCGAAATTCAAATATTATACTCCTCCCTCTATAATCATCATCGGGTCCAATAGATAATGTTGTGCCTTGTATATAAGCCCCAGGACCTCACCGATTGCAATATGTGATGGGGTGCCAGGACCTGAAATATATATGTCTAAGGTGGCTGATAATGCCATCAAGTCTAGTTCCTCATGGTGCTCGTTGTGTTGAAATGTTGATTGCGATAAATGGGAAAAAAGGGTAAATTATGCATGTTCGCGAAGCATTCCATTGTAAAGGGTTATAATGGGAGTAAGGAAGCGATTGAAGGTTTCATGGGTTGAATTCAAATACAACCATGATAGAGAGTGGGGGGTTCGTTATGTGCATGGGCATAGAGCACCATGAAGGTTTATGGGGATTGAAAGGTCTCAATGAAAGAAATGGATGAAGGGCTAGAGAGGTCTATGGATGAATCTTATGATAGAGAGCTAAAATTCCTAGGATAAAACAGCTCATTTGGGGAGGTGAAAGATAAAGCTTCTTAGGGACCCATTCAAAATTGCTACCAGGGCAAGTTTTAATTGGGTGGTGGTTGTGGCCACAACATTGAATTAACTCAACGCCCGAATTTAACCATGATCTTTTACTTTCATGATATTGTTAGAATTGCAATTAAAATAACATAAAGGAACGTAAATGCATGTTGTAAAGAAGAAGGAACATGACAATCATCAGCAACAGAAAACCCAAGATGTTGATAATGGAGTTCGTCCAAGAGGGACTACGTCTCCGGGCCCTGGTGTTAAGATGGAGTAGGCCACTACATTAAGTGTTGTCAATAGTGATGATGTACATAAGAGGTGACATCACTACCATACAAGGAAAATTCCCTCACACAGGAGTGGCTCCAAGAGATGTTCCACTGTGGGAACTCTTAGTCAAAAAGGACTCCTATCAGTATGACACAAACTCATGCATGATGCTAATGAACATCCTGCCAACATGGCATAAAAGGGATCTCAATGCAATCATACATGGTGACGCATGAGTATCCCAACCACAAAGGGATCTCAAACAAGACAGGATGAATGATGACAAAAAGTACATCCCACAAATGACTATGCATCCCATCAAGCAAGAATCATGAAACAAGTAAGAAAACAAGATCCTTCATCAAACATCAAATTAGGATCTTTGTAGCACAATGCATAGCAAAAATAAGTGCATGAACACACTACATATACCTCATATCTTGGGACCATCTAAGAAGAGGATGTCAAACTGCTGAAGCTGGATGTACCATCAATCTCATGGCGTCGAATCTCATGGAATGATTGCTTGCATGTTGAATGTTAACATATTCAATCCACTTTAAAAAGTGGCCAAAAAATGAAATGAGAAAATGGAAAATCTGAATGAACCATCAGATTTGTGGTGTTAAATAGTGCAAAATCGACTTTCAAATTTTTGAATTCTGAGAAAGTGAAAATCTGGGGCTTAAGGAATCTTTTAGATTCCCCCTAGATTCCTAAAAGATTCCCTCCTCTAGCTCAACTACAAATCTTCTGCTCTGATCAGGAAACTGACTGTGCCATCGGGTTCATGTTGCCAAGTGGTGTAGGATCGACATAAAGTTTACCCAATTTAGACACTGCAAAATTTTCACCCTTCTAAGAAGTTTGCCCAATCATGGTTCGCTTGTGTTATTCCCAAGTTCATGGTTCCACCCTACAATAAAAATTAATTAAAAAATTCATGCCTTGATTTCCATGTGCGTTATTTTCCTCTCCATGCTTGGCACACTAGTAAAATGCTAGGTTTATATGTCAAAAGTTGGGCAGACATTGCAATGAAAGTTGTTGGCCCAATAGTAAAATTATGAATTATATTAAGGAGGTCAGATGGTCAAACCCCGAGCCCTCCATATTTACATGCCCCTTTAATTTTGAAAAACCGCATTTATTTTGTTTTATGGGGTTCGGGTCCGAATTGGGTAGCCCGCCCCATAACCTTTGCAACATACATATTATCTGTTGTTTGGTTTGATGGTTTGTGACATGGGGCCGCCGTATGGTGGGGGCCAACCCACGTGGCTGGTGCAGGCTCGATACATGTTGGACTCTGCATTTTACATGGCATATAGTTGCGGATAGGGGTTTGGGCTAGGTCCACCAAAGGTGGCCTGCCCACCCCATTTAAAATATGGTTTAATGTTGTTTGGTGTGGGTTCGGTTGGACCGGCGGGGGTCATGGCCCATTAGTCCCATTTTTTTTAATATAAATTGTTATATGGTTGCGGTTGGGCCGGCGGAGGTCATGGCTTGTCGACCCTTTAATAATTAAATTTGGTTTTTGTATATAGATATGGAGTGGCGGGGGTGGTGGCCTACACCTCAATATATATATATATATATATATACACATTTTTCCAATTTTCGTCTAATGTAAGGGATATTAGACATATTAATGATACAACAAATTCACCTGCTTTTGGGAGCTAGGTTTCATGCCCAAGGGTTAGTGAAATTGTAGGACACTTAAACTTGGCCTATTGTCCAACTTTGACCAAAACTTTGACTGGCTCGTTCTCCCTCATACGAGCTCGAATTGACGAACTATTCACATCATTGCGATCAGGATGATGAGATATACGCTCTAGTTCTAGTTTGAAACCATTCTTATCACTTTGATCTTCGAGCTTCCATAAGCCCTCTTTGTCCTCTATGTCTCTCGAGCCACCTAGATTAGTCAAAGAGTAGGCAGGATAACCTTCTTCCTTATATAGCCTAAAACCATTTCTCTGTTTAATATTGCAAAAGCCTAGTTTACATGGTAATTCAGAAAATCATAATCATTGTAATATGCATCAGGGGGTTACCAGAAATAGGACATCTATGACGACATCCTATCCAGTCAGGACCCATGTTTAGGATCATATTCCTGTACTTGTGTAGGCGAGTAGAAACATATTTAAAGTTTTTGTACCCAAATGGATCCCTGTTCTTGACATTGTTAGTGGAAGCTTCCCACCTTTGCCTTGCTGCCAACAAAGCTTCCTCCTTAATTTCCTAAAAGTATTCTTTTTCTGCCTATATGATATCTGTATGGTGTGTTCCTAATTGAGCCATGAATCCTTTTCATTGCATGAACTATTTATGTTGGACAGAACGATGTAAGGGTTATGGGTTCTCCTCTAACCCATAGATATATACCATATTCCATTTTCTGAAAAGTGTTATAGGCTTTAGCCCATTTAACGTGATTGGTAGCAAAAGAGAGGAAATCTTGAAATTGAATGTCCCCAATGCAGGGGCTAGGATTACTATCCAGTTCATCCTCCAAGAAGAAGTTGTGCATGTATAATTTGCGTAGAAGGCATTGTACTTGCTCATTTTGTTCCTTAAAACAAAAGACAAATTCTAGAGTGGTCTAGGATTCTACAAACTTACCAGCCCTGATAGCTTTAACTTTTAGCAAGAGGTACCTTTATAATAGGAATAGTGCATAATTAGCGGCAAGTGACCAGTAAGACAAGGCATGAGAGTAAAGAGAACAGATAGTTTCAATTTGTTCCTAGGTCTTCTAAAGCTTGGCTTGTGTTTTTTATAACTTCTTCTGGTCATCTTTGAAGCTAGAAAAATTCTCGTCTTCTGTTACAGTAAGTTCCTCAAATTTCTTTCGCAACTCCTAGTGTACCTGTAATGGTAGTACTTCTTTATTATGTTTAGCCAACTCCTACTGGGTCTTGGTTAATTCATTCTGCAAGTTCATGATAATAGCTTCCCTTACCAGAGGAAGATAGTGAGGTGTTTCCTCTGTTTGAGTTTCATCATCCTGTGTTATCACTGAATCAGTTTAAATAACAACTTCATCGCTTCTTGGGATGTACAACAAATTTCCAGGGCATTCCCTTCGAAATTGGTTTGAATAGTAATTTCAACTATTTCATGGGGCATACAACAGTCTACCTCTGAATTATCCTTACAATTGGTTTGGACAACAACATCTGTTGTGGAAATTTTGTTTGGGTCACCATTGAGCAAACACAAGGACTGTCAATCTTAGTCTTAGCATTCTCCAAAGGAGATTTCTCTTTTTCGGTCCCTATTGAAAAAACACAAGGACTTTTAGTCTGAGTCTCAATATCCCCCAAAGAACATTTTTCTGTTTGGGTCCCTATAGTTTCCAATCCCACTTTTAGTTTCCAAGCCCTAACTACTTCCATTAACCACTCTCTCAATTGCTTGAATTTTTTCTTCTGTTTCATGTATTTCTTAATCAACTTCCTCAATCTGTCCTTATACATTTTCTTCATCGTGGGGTTTTCGATTAGAGGTGGCACAACAATGTTTATTTCTCGTTCAGGAGGAGATGTGCCAATATCAGGGTTCTTGATTGATTCTCTTCTTCTAGGCCTTTTTCTACATGGAATTATCTCTCAGGGGACTCCAATGGAGCATTATCTCCTGAGTGACTTTCATCCTGAGGGTCTTCTTCTGCATGGGCCTCTTCCTCTGGGGACTCCATTAAATTAGTATCCCCTGGTTGATTTTCATCCTCCAAGGTTTCTTCTACATGAGTTTCTTCCTCTGTGGACTCTAATGGAATAGAAACCTCTGGTTGATTTTCATCCCCAAGGGTTTCCTCTCCATGGGCCTCTTTCTCAAGGGACTCATCTATAGAGGGAACTGATTCCCAAATTATCAGCAGATGACAAAGTTTCAACATGGCCAGAACCACCAGTAGAGGTGGACTCGTTAACGGAATGACTTTTCCCTTCAACGTTTCCATACAGATCCCTTTCTTCACATTGTGTCCCCATATTCTCCCATACTCGATCCATTTATTCCTCATATTCCTATAGAAAATCATCTTCGGGTTTTGGAGAGGGCATATGAGACAACCCTGCTTCTTCTATTGGAAATGGGGTGTATTTCTGTGATTTTATCCTTGCAGAGTGCCTGTGATTTGCTGGGCCCAAGGCCAAAGAAGGATTCCTTCTTTTTCTTTCCCTTTTTGGACCTATTAACTTTAGCCTTTATTGTCCAGTCTCTGTGTCATCCATGTTTCTATCATCTATACCTCTCTACACATCTGGGTTTTCTTCTGGTGGGGTTAAGGTGGGATTTACAAGGTTATCCTAAGTTAATTGTTACTAGGTTAATCCATGTATGATGATTAAATTAATTAGACCATGATGGTTGATGACAAAATTTGGGTACTTAGCCTTCGTAACCTACCTAGTAATGTCATGCAATAAGGAATTTAAATAAAATGGAAAATTAATTGTGATTTTCTGCTTTAGAATAGCTAATAGTTTGAGTTGTTGAGGTTTTACCACATCTTGACATCCATCACAAGTGATGTACCTCTGAATAATGGTCGCAAATTCCTGCCATGGTTGCTTTAAAGATGTGGAGTGAATCCCTTTTCCTTTGTGTGCTAATTGTTCATCTGGTTCTTCAAATACCACTACTGCGTCCTGGAGGAGAACATGTTTATCAGTCCATCTTGTGCCTTCTGCTAGAAGTCCAGAGATTTCTCCTATAACTGCTTCAGAAATAGTTATATTTTCACCCTTCACCATCATGTGTCCATTCTGTAGATTTTGCAAGAATTCAAGTGTTATTTCGTCATGGAATCCCTATAATTTTTCCATGTATTGAAGGTAGTCGACGTGCTCAAGAATGTTGCAAGCCTGTTTTGATACTTGGAGTACTGTAGGTTCACTACAAATGGATTTTCCTCCCATGGTTTTTGTTTCTCAGTATATGGTTCACTTGCACTTTTGCATTCGCTTTTCTCACAATTTCACAGTTTGGAACAACACCATAAACTATATACAAAATGTTAAAGTTATTAACAGAACAGTGATGTTGTTTTAGAGTTGTTATTAATGGTGATTATGTTGTTTGTCACATTAGCAGTTTTTGGCACAGCTTAATAATTAATTCACATGCTATCCATAATTCTTACCTTCCCCCATCCAATCATAAACTGGTTTAATAATTATTATGCACACTTATTCACAATGCAATCCTTGCCCCCTCCAATCAGAAAATAGTTTAATAATTATTACGCATGTTATTCATAATGCAGACCTCCCCCCCTCCAATCAAAAAATGGCGTCCACAACCATAAAGCATGGGAAAAATGGAAAGGGTGTCAGGAATTCATAAATGTGGCCATAAAACAATCAAAGCATCATAAATATGGCAAAAATGGTTAGAGAAGTACAGGTCGCAAAGATTTGAAATGCCGGTAAAAGAAATAAAATAGACAATGGATCATTATGTGAAGAGATATTTTCCTTATGTGGAAAAATGTGATGAACACATGACTGATGATAAGTGATAATGATTGTTGGTATTGATTGATTGGACAATAGTGATATACTGCATATAAAAATATAGTTTACCATGCATGTTGGTTAATTTAGTTATAAACGTTGTTCAAATGGTAAATTCACCTTTAGAAATGAATCAATAGGAAGTAACGGGATAAATAATATTTGGCAATGTAACATAGCATTTCAATACCACAAGCAGAGTCACTGCTACCAGAAGTCATTCATAGCCACAATAAGGTTTCTTTTTAACCCAAAAATGAGCTAGAGTCCCCCATTTAGTACTTAGATGATTTTCTTTTCCATTGTTATAAAGAGACCACGACGTTGGCATGCTAACCAAATAATCATAGTGCCATTCACTAGGATATAAAAAACTGTTCAAGTCAGCTAATGATGAGACCACCTATCCTCTTTAAGAATATTTGTTTTGCATCTTCATATTTTCATGTTTTTATTGTAAAGGGAGGGAGGCTCATTTACTCCATAAGAGTTAGGGATGGTGTGAGAAGTAAAAACAATGCCAATGAAAGTTATGCTTTTATCCCTCATCATACCAAAGGGAATTATCAGTTGAAAGTGTGAAAGATGAACCAGTGTGATATTAAGAGAGTGAGTCATTTTATGATATCTCCAAAGAGAAGATAGTCAACCAGTCATGATATAGATGAACCAGGCTAGTTTCGAAATAAAGATAACCATTAAAGACTTCACAAGTCATAATGGTATTAATATTACTATTTTTCCTTTATCTTGGGTACAAATGCCAAATCCAAAAGGATGGTTATGATAAGGGAAAATTGGAGAAAAAATGGAAATTTTATTAAAAATGAATGGCGATGGAACATCATTTATTGGTCTTAACAAAAATAAATCATAGTTGTTCGGCCTATCGAACAACAGCTGTTCAATTTATTGAACAACAATTGTTCAATTGAATGAACTAAAAACATATAAAAAAATTGAAGTTGTTCAATTGAATGAACAATAGTTGTTCAATTGATTAAACAACAGCTATTCAATTAATTGAACAACTGTTCAATTGATTGAACAACAAAACACACAAAAAAGAAAATCGGAGTTGTTCAATTGATTGAACAACAAAACACACAAAAAGGAAATCAAAATTGTTGAATTGATTGAACAACAAAACACTCAAAAAAGAAATCGGAGTTGTTCAATTGATTGAACAACAAAACACACAAAAAATAAATCGGAGTTGTTCATTTGATTGAACAACAACTATTCAACTGATTGAACAAAAAAACAAACAAAAATGAAATTGGAGCTTTTCAATTGATTGAACAATAGTTGTTCAATAGATTAAATATCAAAACACGCAAAAAAAAAATCGAAGTTGTTTAATTGATTGAACAAAAACACACATAAAAACGAAATCGGAGTTGTTTCATTGATTGAACAACAAAACACACAAAAAAAAAAAATTGTAGTTGTTCAATCAATTGAACAACAGTGTTCAATTGATTGAACAACATTTATTAAACATACCAAAGAAAAACAAGATAAATCTTTGTATTTACATAGTAATTCCTAAAATAAATTACAAGGAACTGTAAGAAAAATATATACATTATTTATAGCTAAAGAGAGATAAATTTTCATGAAATTAAAGTTGTCGGGTCATCTCTCCCTATAGTTAAAATTTGCATAGTGGTATCATCACATACCTGTAGGCAAAAAAACTCTTTGGTGAGTGGTTTATGATGAGCACGTACCTGATGTCCATTCACCCAGAAAGAATGGCCCGAATCATCAATGGTAGTCAGAGTTAAAGTGCCATTATTGTATACCCCTTGAATTTCTCATGGGCCAAGCCACCTTGTCTGTAACTTACCTAGAATGTCTTGAAATCTGGAATCATAGAGGAGCGCCCAATATCCTTTCTGAAACATCTTCTTTTCAATAAGACTGGCATGCCACTTAGCCCTTTGCTATTGAATAATCACGATGCGTTGTAGAGAAAGTAATTGAGCCTCATCCAATTCATTTATTTTCTAAAGTCATTTAGTTTGGGTTTCCATCAAATCCAATCCCACTTCCTAGGTTTTTCTAAGATTCTTTATTTCAAATTCAATAGGAAAGATGGGTTCTTTTCCAAATACAAGTTGGTACGGATAATATCCAGTAGTATTTCACCAAGTTGTGTGATACACCCACAAGGCCTCTCGCAGTCTATCAACCCAGTCCCATCGATGTGTCGAAATTGTCTTGGTTAAAATTGCTTCGATGACCTTATTAGTGCTTTCAACCTACTCATTTGCTTGCGGGTGATACAGAGAAGTGACTCTATGTGTGATGTGGTGGTTTTGTAGAGTGGTGGTAACCTTATGTCCTACAAATTCCCCCCCTCCATCTATTATCACTTCCCTAGGTAACCCATACCGCACAAATAACCTGAAAAGGAAATTAATTATGGCTTCTTCCATATATCTTGGCAAATCTACTGTCTCTACCCACTTTGTTACATAGTTTGTACCAACTAGTATGTATGCCTTTTGGTTTGATGGTGGGTGAAATGGGCCAACTGTTATAGATCTAATTCCTCTTGTTATAGCTCTGATACCACTTATTATATATATGTTATGAAAATATATGATAATAGAAATAAGCCCAAGAAATAACCAGATCTAAATATAGAAATGCTTCTTTATTGATCAAAACCCTTAAGGTAGGGCAACACCATACATTCACTCCTTAAGGAAGGAGAACACTTTACAAGCCATATGCCTGTTCATACAATAATCATTGACATCTCTCAATGGGGAGTCTCTAGCCTTTATATAGGCCTCATACATAGAATACCATGGGTAATTACCATGGTTCCCTCAATACCATCTATCTAATACCATGGGATTATTACATTATTGCTAACTACTTGTGGTCCCTTACATGATGCGGGTTAACAACTTTATTTATTACTATGGCCCATCCCATTATTACATTATTCCCTTGGGTACCTCCCTATGTACCCCATATTATCCCCCCTAGGTATACTACATTACACCCCCTTAACATGTTTCATCCACAAAACATAAGAGGAACACAAATAATAAGATCTACTCAAGAGAGTAGTCCATTGGTACCATGCACATTCATCTAGCCATCCCAAAGAAAGGTGAACCCTCGATCTAGTTGGTGCCTCACTCACTTGAGATGGAAGTTGACCCTGGCGGCTCTTCTGTGTTGATGTGTAGTAGGTGGACCAGTGCCCCTCTCTATCTATCATGTGGGGGTTGTTGTCCTTGTGACTAATTCTTTTCCATCTTGTTGCTTGTTTTCTTGCAGGATGACATTGGTGGTGATATGTTGAAGTTTTAACCAACGGTGTATCTTTCTTTAATTCACCACCTAATGGCACCTGATTGGTAGCTGTTACATGTTGTTGTGCCTGCTGCTGTTTCTTATCTTCTAATATTACTTCAACCACTGAGTCCTCATCTTATGTATCAATACTTGTAACATTTGCTGCTTCAACCTCCTTAGACACTACCTATTTTTCTCGTACCTAGTCTGATTTGATTGTCGACCATTAAGGGCTCATCATTTGATGTGTCAGTCCCTGGAACATCTTCTACTTTAGCCTCTTTGGACTTTACTTATTTATTGATGGAAATATCCTGTAGTGTAATTTCTTCTTTTTATACCAGAGCTTCAGGAATTTCTTCTGCAGATTAATATTGATAGTAGCCATTGATTCCATCCAAGGGTATCACAAAACAACATCCACATTAGCCATATCTGAAGCATAAAAATTAGAATGCAATACATACTTGTCCATAGAAATCTTCAAATCTTTATAAACTTGCGCATCCTCATTATTAACCTATGTGTGCTCCATTTGTTTTGCTGGAACTTGCAATTTTTTTGCCAAATTAACATTTATAAGATTTTGCTTGCAATTAGGATTTACAGACACAATGATCTTCTCCTTTTGAATATATCCATGAACCTGAAATAAGCAGATATCAGTATAAAATAACCCTACATGTTTCTCATTATCTTGTTTTCTAGCATGAGACCATGTATCTAAAAGGAAGTTTTCAAATTCTTCATCAAGCAAGTTGGAACACTTCTTTTTGTTAAGTAATTCCTATCATGTGGCTGCCTCATCTGCAAAATTAGCCACCACCCAAAATCTCCAACATTTTTCCCATAATGACTTGTCTCTTTTATGTATTCTTCAATAGTAGGACCATTATCTTTTCTTGAAAAATATAGAACCACCATGAAGAGGGTTTGGGAAAAAAAATTCACTTACTTGGCGAAAATTTGAAATAGACACAATTTAGTCAATATTGCTCAGAATCCCTATTATAACCTATTTTTTGAAATGGAACAACCATTCTACTTCTTCTCATATGATAGAAATCCTGATCTAGGCACTGGAATTTTTTATTCACACTGCCATTATTTCGCCGACACAAAAACTTCTGAAAAATAGTTATTTTTAAATCAGTGATATCTCCCTCATCAAGACTCCAATTTGACTAATATTTTTTGGAATTGGGTAATTTTTTTTCCATCACCTCAGATCTACAATTATATTCTACAAATTTCTTACCAAAACGTACATATATGATCTGCAAACTCACCTCCCCGAAAATTGTCTACAACATAGCTGATTTTTAAATCAGTGATATCTCCCTCATCTGGACTTCGATTCATCCGGTTTTTTTTCAAATTGAGTAATTTTTCACAAAAAACCCAGATCTGAAATTAGATTCTGCAGATTTTGCAACAGAATGTGCAGATCTGATCCGTAAACTTTTTACCCCGAAAAATGTCTGCAACCCAACTGATTTTTAAATTAGCGATATCTCCCTTATCTGGACTCCGTTTCGGCTGATTTTTTTTTCAAATTGGATAAATTTTCACTAAAAACTTAAATATGCGATTAGATTCTATATATTTTGCACCATAATGTACATATCTGATTTTTAAACTCGCTGCCCAAAAAAATCCTGCAAAAAAATAAAAAAATACTTTGTTTTGCCCAAGAAAGTGCTCTGATATCACTTTTTATAGATATGATTCCACTTGTTATAGCTATGATACCACTTCTTATAGATCTGATATGAAAATATATGATAATAGAAATAAGCCCAAGAAATAACTAGATCTAAATACATAAATGCTTCTTTATTGATCAAAACCCTTAAGGTAGGGCAACACCATACATTCACTCCTTAAGGAAGGAGAACACTCCACAAGCCATATGCTTCTTCATACAATAATCACTAACATCTCTCAATGGGGTGTCTCTACCCTCTATACAGGTTTCATACATACAATACCATTGGTCATTACCATGGTTCCCTCAATACCATCTATCTAATACCATGGGCTTATTACATTATATCTAACTACTTGTGGTCCCTTACATCATGTGGGTTAACCACTTTATTTATTGCTATGGCCCATCCCATTATTACATTATTCCCTTGGGTACCTCCCTCTGTACCCCATATTATCCCCCTAGGTATACTGCACCAAAAAAATCCAATGCCCATCGTTTGAAAGGTTCTATTACCAATTGGGGCTGCAGTAGAATTTTGTTAGATTGACTAGGACAACCCATCCTTTGGCAGCTATTACAAGCCTAGACATATTTCTTAGTGTCTTTAGAAATGGTGGGCCAATAATATCCCATCTGTAGTACCTTGTGCCCAGTTTTGTGATATGTGAAGTGTACTTTCCAAGGCTTGTCATGGAAGTCCTTCAGGATGTCGTAGATTTCATCTTCATGAATGCATCTACATATGCACATATCAGACCCTGTATGAAAAGGGTATCCATCAATCCAAGAAAATTGAGCATTGTGTTGGACAATCTGTTTCCTTTCCCTTGCTGTCAGGTGTCTAGGAAGCTTTCCAATTGTTAGATAGTTTGCTACATCTGCATACCATTGCATTTTAGCTGCTACGGCAAACAAATGTTCCTCTGGAAATTGGTCATCCACTACCAGTAGATCATTTATCTTTGGAGCCTGAGACAGAAAATCTGCGACTGTGTTTTCCTTCCCTGGAAAGTCTTTAATGGTGATATCAAACTCCTACAAAAGTAACAACCAGCAAGTCGCTCAATCATTTGTAATTTGTTTGTTAGCTAAGTATCTAATGGAAAAATTATCAGTATACAAAAAAATCTTGATAGCCAGTTATATAATGTCAAAATTTTTTAATGGCATAAACGATAACTAGAAATTCCTTTTCTGTTACTGTATAATTAAGTTCAATAGCAGTAATATTTTTGCAGATATAGTAAATAGTGTAAGGCTTTCTATCCTCTTCTTGGTCAAGGATAACGCCTATTGCTACATCTGAAGCATCCGTGGAGATATGAAAAGGTAGCTCCCATTTGGGTCCACGCAATATTGGAGCCATCAAAACTAATTTCTTCAAAACTATAAAAGTTGTGTCACATTTATCGAACCATTTAAAGTCAAGACTTCCTATTAAAGCATACAAAAGCGCAACAATTTGTGATTTTTTTTATGAACCTATGATAATAACCTACATATCCAAGGAAGCTATGCACCTCCGTCTGAGTATAGGGTGTAGGTAGTAGGAGAATTACCTCTATATTCATTGGATCTACCTGTATCCCAACCGTAGAAATGTAGTGTCCTAGGATTATGCCTTTTGACATCATCATGTGACACTTGGCGTTACTTAGACATAAGTTGGTGGCAAGGCATCATTCCGGCACCTTTACTAATGTATGTAGCACTTGGTTAAAGTAGTCCCCATATGAGGTAAAGTCATCCTTATAAACTTCAATTCCTTCATTTATCAAATCAGAAAAATACTAAGTATGGCCCTCTGAAATGTAGCTAGGGTATTACATAAGCCAAATGGTAACACTCTATAAGAAAACGTACCCCATTGGCAAGTAAAGGTGGTTTTGTCTTGGTCTTCAAGGGTGATTTAGATCTGATTATAGCCACTGAAGCCATCTAGAAAGAAAAATAATTTCTTCCTTGCCACTATATCAAGGACTTGATCAATAAATGGAAGAGGGAAGTGATCTTTCTGTGTGGCTTTGTTCAATTCCCGATAATCCACACACATACACCACTTCAGGTTTTTTTTGGGAACAACTACTAATGGGGAGACCCACTTACTGTCTAAAATGGGATAAATAAAATTCACATCCAAAAACTTCTGTAGCTCTTCTTTTACAGTATCTTTGACATGCGGATTTAATCTTTGTTGAGTTTTTCAGATAGAATGAGCATCCTTTTCAGTGTAGATATGATGTGTACATAATTGTGGTTCTATGCCCTTCCCGTCTGTATAATCCCAAGAAAAATTCTCCTTATATTTTTGTATAACCTAGATGATCTTTTGCTGGTGGTCAGTATCCAGACTATCATTGATATTTAAAACCTTACGGGGTTCAATTTCAATAGGCTTGCTGTTATGAATGGCAGTTGTCGGAATACGCTGATCATCGATATCTTTCAAGGGGTCTTCCAAGGCTTCATTATCAATAATAGATTTTAACATTTAACATTTAACATTATTTATAGTGTCTGCCTGATTAATAAAGTATTGATTACATCATTTTCATTCTAATTCATGAACTCAAGTGCCTTTGCTACTATAAGTGGTGAACGAATACTTTCTTCTAGGTATGTGGGTGGTTGTTTATGTATTTTCACAATGGGTGGACTTTGCTTCGAAGGAGGATATAGAACCCGATTATCTACAACACCTCCCTTAGCAATGGTCATGTTTCCTACATGGAAACCTATATAAGCATTGGCTATTGCCAGCCAAGCTCGGCCAAAAATTAAAGGGTTCCCATCTAATCGACTTTTTGGGTTTATAACTAGAAAATCCACTAGGTACTCCCACGAATCAACAAAAATCATAATGTCCTATAAAGCTCCCTCTAGTCTTACCACTGAATAATCAGTGAGCTCTAGTAGGGTGGTGCTTGGTTCAAGAGTTGTGATACCAAGTGTCTCACAAGTTTTTGCGGTTAAGATGTTAATGGCTACACCCAAGTCAACTAGTGTGTTTGGAAAGGAGTGACAATATATTTGGACTATAACTATGGGATTCCCAGGATATTCATATTGTATCGATATTTCCCCACCCAAAAGTAGATCAGATAAGGTTCATATGATATGGATAGTTGGTGGAGAATTTATTTTCCTCATAGGAATTTTTTCACATAGTTTTTTAATTGTTTTAGCATAAATAGGAGTATCTTGGATGGTCTGGAGGAGAGGAATTTTAATGCAAACATTTTCCAGTTCCCCTATGAGATCAAAGTCTGGATAAACAATTGGTTTAGGTATTTTTAATATTTCATGGAATGAGGGAGGAGTAATTATGAGTTTTTCGGGATCTTTATGTTCAACTGTGTCTTCTCTTTTTTTTATTTCTGTGCCAATCATAGACGATGGTGTATGTACAGGTGATGTTTATAAATCAATTGGTGGTTGGTATCTGTCTTCCTTAGGAGTGATAATGCATCTTTACCTCAACCTAAATTCATTGCATTCTTTTTGTTCAGTCTCAAGGTCTATGTTTTCAACAAATTGTATCAACTAAACCAACCTATTATTGGGGTTTGGATTTGGTTGAGCCAGTAGTTGGGGACACAGAAGGGGATGAGGATTTTGCTATAATGGATATGGGGCTGATAATGTAGGTTGTGTTTGAGGACCTATCCCCATAGGTGAATTGGTTATCCCTAGAGGTCGCTGCCAATTCGGAGACCAGTTCGAATTTTGTGAAGTAGAGGCAGGCCACTAAGATGGGTTTGGGTTATTTTTCCAAAACAGAGTAAGAGGAGAATTCGGACAACCATTACCTGGAAAGGACTGAGTTGGCCAAGGTGGAATAGCAAATGGTTGGGACTTCCAATTCAATAGAGGTGATTGACCTTGCCACGTTATTCCAGAATTCTGCAGCTAATTAAATGACGAAGAAGGAAAGAACTGAGATGTGTCTTTTGACATACCTGTAGGTCGGCCTTGCCACTGTTGATGTTGTTTCATTAAGTATACTGGTTATGTCTCTTCTTCTGCTTCTTTACAGACTACTTTCAACCCTAAAAGTGATGGAAAATACTTGGTGGCATGGTGCTTGGTGCAAATAGTGCATGTCTGGACCATGTTCAATGGACACTCCCATTGATTGTGCTTCTTCTAGTAGTGTGGGAAAAAAATGACCAAATTCTATTTTGCTCAGGCTTGCTTCCATTTGGCCTGTAGGACCTCTAACTACGTGGTAAGGGTGCCCAGCATGCCTATCTTGAAATCCTCCATTCGGTTACCAATTTCTACTCTTTTCACACCTCCACTAGGTGGTTTGCTTCCTCTAATCATAGAATCTCGGATTCCCGACTTACCTCGCAAAAACCTAATACACAAGAAAACAATTTCATCATAATCATCTTGAGAAATGTCTTCCTTCCCCATCAAATTTAAAGTTTCCATCGATTGTTCTTTCATTCCATTAATTAATATGGCTGTCAAGACTTCTTTTGGTAGCGTGGAGTGAAGGGATCTTTGCAAATTGTAGTGAAATCATTTGACATATTACTCTAGAGTTTCATTATCCTTTGCAGAAATTTTAAATATTTCATTTTTTAATTCCCTAGTCCTACAATAGTCATGATATCTTGTGAGAAAAGAAGTTTTCATGTCATCCCAAGAGTTAATAGTGTGCCCACCTAAACCCATGAACCACCTCCAAGCTACTCCTTTTAGGGTAGAAGGGAACAACTTCAATTTTTGAGGACCGGTGATGTAATCGTATCCTCTACACAAGACATCAAATTCGAACAAGTCATCCAGATCCTTTGTGGTCATGCCATGAAAAGTTGGGATGTTTTGCAAGGGGATAGCTTTCATTAGGCATTGGCTACTAGGTCGACTATGGGATACTCCAGCGTCGAGGTTTGACCTTGAGGTGCTTGATTCACCATTTGGTTGAAAATGTGCCAATATCCTTTAGGGACTTTAGGGGATTCTATCTGAGTAAGTGGAGTATTTTCAATCTGAGGCGGTTTTGTGGCACTGCCCAGATGTGGGATCACCAGAGATCCTAGTTTAGATAATTGTGGTTCTACCTTAGTAGTTCCATTGGTTTCTCCCTCTCCTTCTCTTAGATTGCACGATTTTCCCTCTTGTGAAGGATCATAATGTAAATATTTTGTAACATGAAAGCTTTGCTCAGATCCTCCAGTTTGGCTATGAATCTCAGAGTAGGCTGCAAATAGTGAGCCTACTACTTGAGGGATCATGGTAGGGCTTTTTCCATATATAGTTTGGGGTCCTACTGATGCCTGAGACTCTACTCTTCCTGTGATTTCATCTATACAATTTGATCTCCCAAGGTTCATTGATCCTCTGGGTTTTGTGGATTTGGGTAAGGGGTTCTATTCTTTTTCTATCTTTTTATTCCTATTCATTCATAAAAACCCCTACTCCTATTTAACCTCTAAGAATCTGATGGAAAGTGCGCTAATGTGAAAGAACTTTACTTTCTAGTTACGTAGGTTCTTATCTCCCATTTCAAAACCCAATTCTTTTACAACAGGAGAAATAAAAGGAAATCACTTTGAAACACTCTCCCCGAAAAATGACACCAAAATGTTGCTGCACTAAGATGACTATTAAAAGCAATATTAATACCTAGATTAATCATCAATCCAGGGTAAGTCTGTTTATTTCAAGAGTGTTCAACATTGTCTATAGGTTAATTCAGAATGAAATGATTTAGAATCGTTGCAATGATTAATATCTAATTCTCAAAGTTAAATCCAAACAAATATGAAAGAAAAACCTTAAAACAATTTTAAATCTATTTTAACCTGTTGTGTAAAAAATTGAATCTAAATGCAAATAAAAGGAATCACTATTAGCAGATCTAACTAGCATAAAAAATAACTCATTCAATAAGAAAGGAAAACTACCACAAATGAAAAACAAGTAACTATTCAAATGGTTAACCAAAAACAATCAACTGTAAACTTAAGATCTCTAATAACACTACTTCATGATTAACAACAATCAAATACTTAAACTAATATTGATAAATTCATTAACATGTAGATGTAAATGCAGCGAGATCTAAAATCTTGTTTTAACGACAAAGGTAAATCGTAACAATCAATACTCACAACAATCAGAACAATTCTAATTTCATGAAATAACAGTAACAAACAATTGTAAGAGTAAACAAAAAAAAATATGACACAATTAAAGCAATAAATTGCCTATCGACCGAGCCTAGAGTCTCAAGAAGTCACTGCCGAATGACACTCAGAATACGATTACAGGTAAAACAGAGTCTTCTTCATTAAACTTTATAATAAATATACAGCGTCACAATAGTGAGAATACTTTGTGTCAAAAATGAATAATTACAATCTCCAAAATTCTAGCTAGCTGTTGTATTTCACCTGTTGGATTTATATAACTTATGGGAGACAAACTGATAGAAGTGAATCCTCAAGATCAGGAAATCCTGAGGATTTTACAACCAACAATCTATTTCCATTACAAAATAAACTTGATTCTCCTATTCTTCCGCTATCCTTCATAATCGAGACATTGTCCTTTTTTCCTTTCTTAGTCGCTGATGTTCCATCGTTTGAACAACAATCGTCCGATCCATATTCCTTCATATAAAAATAGCGAAAGTTAGCTTTAACGCCCAAAATTACCCAATATGTTAATGATCGATTTTTTCCAACTTCTACAATTGTTTCTTCTCAATTATTTTCTAAAATGAATATAAAATGAATTATTCGTTAAGCTAATATTAGGATAAAACATACATTTTCCATGGCCCAATAAGGGTAACCGCCCCATTGTTGCTATAGGTGCAACAGGGGGGTTACACGGGGGGCGGTATCCCCCTTATTGTGGGGTTTGAGGGTGGGTGGTATCACCCCTCTACAGGTTCTAGGGTGATGCCTTGTTTTTTTTTCTAGACCCTATTTTAGGTGGGAAAACCTACCTATGGTTTTATGCATGGGCTTAAAACATGGTTTTGGGCATGATGGTTTTCTGCCCATGGTATTTTACGTCCAGTGAAGGGAACTATGATTATGTTTTAAGGGTTAATGGATTGGGGTTTACGAATGCTTCAACATGTATATATGTGTATTGTAATATTTAAAGGAATATAATGAAAAATCAATCCGGTAGTCCTAGTTTTGGAATGCTCAGAAAATATCTATGTCTTTGTTTTGTGTTTCTCACCAATGTATATGTTCTTATTTTAAGATTTCTTTTGCAGGTAATTTCTACATAGGTTTAAAACCAACAACAAAATGTAGTGAAGAGCCTAAATCCATTCAAGAAGAGTCATTTGAAGGAGAAGAATATTTTTTTTCTACGAGAAGGTGTCATTGGAGCGATGTTTGCAAGCTCTGTCAACGAACAATTAGAAGCATATAAGTTTACAAAGAAAGAATGTTGAACCTAGAGATATGGTAGGAAATAAAACATATAAATTCAAATACAATAGAATCAGAAGGAAAAAAACTTAACCATCAGTCCATCCTCAAAGGCCCTAATGTGGGAGACAAGGGTTGAAAAGGATGTAAAAGAATATTTAATACTTCCCCTCTCAGAGGGGTACCCAAACAAAAGAGTAAATCATGATAGTTTTTTCCTGGAACTATAGGGGATAAGGGTTGGAAACTACTTTTATTTGCTATTCAAGGTATTCATTTCCATTAAATTATATATGCAAACGGTTATTCATGTCCTGCAATTGAAACAAAGTGTTTTTGGTAAATTTCCAAGTCTTATGTGTGAATAAGTATTATTTCAATTCATTGTTTAGCATATCAAATCTGAAAAACATAGCAAGATAAAATCACATAATATAACATAGCATCTGATAAGGAAATTCACCATCCTAGGCTACATCTGCCAAGTCCAAGGCCCCCAAATGGGCATTTCCTTGATCTTATTAGATGCCCAAAATGGTTATACAATGATAAGAAATCTTGAACATGAAAAATAAGTTGTGGAAATGAGTTCAGAACACAAGGAACAATAAATAATGGCTTTTGTTTTACCTCCAATGGTTAACCATAGCCCAATATAGCTCCAACACTCCTTAGGCCCTTTTGGCTCTTCAAGCTTCTCTACTGAAAAAGTACCTGAAGATCAGCTCTATTGGCTCTGCAACCTATACCATTGGCTCTGGAATATCACAGTACTCAAAATTAAAAAAAAAAAAAAAATCGCTCGAAAAGGTTCTCCCTAGTGAAAGTTATGACCAACTGAATTTTTTTCCAAGTTGACCTAAAAAAACTCCATTAAACTTGGAGTAACTACAGTTAGGCCCACCAATGTGGCCAACTCCACCCAGAATAGCACGCTTCACCAATTTGACCGCCGACTGACTATAACCGTCGGTGAATTTTGCACGCATGTGACCTGTGTATCAACGGTGGTTAAGGTCAGTGGCTAACTAACCATAATCTCTGGCTAAATTGTGTGCATGTGACTGCGATTCGGGGGTACTTAATGTGTTAAGGCTAGTGGGTTGGTAGTTAACCGTTACATGAATGGTGGCATGTGAACTCGTTTCCTAAGACTGTTGGCGGTTAAGACCGCTGGTGGTCTATCCCCCCCAAACCATAACCTTTAATATAATAAGTATAAACTGTGAGCTAATATGGTTAAGAACAATAGCGTGGGCGGTCGGGTCGGGCCTATGGGCTGGTAGCGTGGAGACCTGCGATCAAATCCTGCAGACACACAAAAATTTTGCACCATAAACTTGCAGCCTTTGGGCCATGTGGCAGCCTCCGAGCAGGCCACGTGGCATCCATCAACTAGCCAATAAGGAATATTTTTTGGAATATTCCCAAAATATTTCGAGGAATATTCTTGGAATATTCTTTTTTTAATAATTTTTTATTCAAAGTCAACCCAAGTCAAATTGGACATTTGCATGAAATTGTGAATTTCAAACTTGAATAACTTTCACATATAGTGTCAGATTTGAGTGTCGTTCATGGTTACAGGATCATATCAACAAGGCCTATCCTGTAATTCTAGTTTCAATCAATTCTGAGCAATTCAAAATTTGAGCATTTTTTCCACTTAGGACATGATCACCTTATCACTGAATTTCTCTACTTCAAGAGATCGAATTAGAGGAGCAAGAAATATTACCATTGCAACATCAATTGTGGAATGGCAGTAGCATCTCTTTCGTTAGTGATAGAGGAGCACCAAGAGGTCTATGTACCCTATGGGATATGACTCAAGTCTAATTGTTAAAATCCCTCAATGTTGTTCATTGGCTCATTATCTCCTTCCTTGACATCACCTCAAACTAGGAATGCCCTATCATAAAAGTTTATATCTTGGTTAATTTTAGCGAAAAACAAGCTTGTTGGGCCTCTCTACATGGTCTTAGTGACTCTGAGTCTGGAGTCTTCAACATATATGGAGGGGACATCAATACCACCCTGAAAAGGTAGGAGAAGAAAGGGGCTTCCCAACCAAAGAACCATTCTGAGAATAGATTGAGGAATTCATTTTCCACTCCAAATTAATGGAAATTAAGCTTCCTAGGCTTATGTACACTTGAAACAGAAAGAGAGATGACCCTATTCATATTACCACTAGGCTTGATCACTTCCTCATTTCATATGATTTTCTAAGCTGCAACTTTTCTCTTAGATCCATTACTTTTCCTTGGAATGGTTATGACCACTTCCATATCAAACTTGATCTCTCCCCCTTATTAGTTATGGACCTCTTCCTTTTAGATTTATCCCTTTATGGATCTAACACTTTGACTTTCACAATGTGGTTGTCGATTCATAGCTACCCTTGGTGGAGGGAATCTTGATTCAAATCTGGGAAGGAAAAATCAAAAGACAAAAAGCTTATATCAAATCCTGGGAAAAATATTCCTTACCTGCTATAAAGGAAGCGATTAAGGAGATGGGTGATAAAAAAACCCTCCTCCATTCTTTCACGGAATAAGAACAAGTATCTTCATATACGTTGAGCCAAGACAAATCTATGTTTGATAACTATCACTCTCCACTAAAAGAAGAGGACTAATGGAGATGGAAATATATAAGTGTGTGGCCTTAGGAAAGTGATAGAAATACTATATTATTTAAGATTCAAGCCAAAAATTGGGAACAAAAGAACACAATATAGGAAATCATATTAAATCGTATAAATTTTGGAGACTTTCAACAAATCAAGGAGGAATTAGTAACTTATTTCAATGATCTCTACTCCCAGAGTGAGCCCGTCTTAACTAAAGCTGAAGATTTCATGTTGGATCAAATCCATCAATAGATAAATGAATATATGAATCAACAACCTATTATCCTCCTATTGAGGCCTCACAAATTACTGCCATAGTATTGGGGATAACCACCCAATCGGACCTTAAAACAACTCCTTTTCTATTTGGGATAGTAGTTGCAACTGGTTCAATTAGGTCCAATTATCTTCTCCCAACTGCTATCAACTTTAAATATATCTCTAATTGGTAATAGATATAGGGTCATTATATCAATTCTTCAAGATGATCAGACAAGAAGAATGATCCTTAAGTTGTTTTTGTGGAACAATCAAACCAATCTAAAGTTATGCCTCCAAAGAGGACTTCTAAAAATGTAGAGTTAATCTAAATGCAAAATAATTCTAAAATGAAAGAAAAAGGAACTAAATCCTACTCCTATCTCAACTAGAAAGATAAAAGATATAAACAACCGAGAGCAATATATTTAAATGATTTGGGATTTAAATATGTTTGGCTTATAATGAATCTCAAGCTAATGAAATAGTTCAATTAACCGACATTATGAATACCAAAAGACATTATATTCAGAGACCTCTTAATTGAAATAATCAACCTATAACATTTAGGAAGTAGTTCAAAAAATGATATTGATTGTTAAATCAATAATTCAAATAATTAAACAAGAATATGAGGAAATATTTCATGGCATATCATTATATGTTAAATCAATATTAAAAGACAAATTTATGAGTAAATAGTTATTGAGAGATCAAAATTCAACACATAAGAGCAGAGATAAATAATAACATATAATTGAGACAAATTACTCAGACCGACAATATTGCACAAATATGAATAAATGACACATTCCTACCGTTATAAAACAGAACTAGTATTTAAAACAATAGTATTAAAAATACCAGTTTATTCAATGCATTTCTCAATTTCTGGTCTCCAACAGTCTTTTACAATGCTTGAACTTATGCTTTTAAAAATAGAGATGTAATAGTATAATCTCTACCCATAAAAACACAATTCAAAGTGCAAAAGAAAAATCCTCAATAATCCTTCAGATCTAAGTTTTCTCCTCTAACCTACAAGTCTAAATCCTTTATACAATAGTGCCTTCAAGAATTTGTGAATTGTAGAGAAGAGTAGAAATACCATGTAATAATAAATCTGAAAAGATAAATTCACTATTTATTTATGAACAAAATAGAGGCAAAATGATGGAAATACCAGATGCATGTTTCTCAACTCATAGGAGAAATAGAATAAATTTAGACTTTCTCACAAAGATGGTTCCAAGAGTACAGTAGTGCAACTTCTCAAAATTATTTGTGAAAAATCCTAAAACAAAGTTCCAATCATTCTATTGAGAAAAGTGTGAAAGTACAATAGTGCGATCTTTCGTAAGCTTTTATTCACAAAATTATGGCCCTTTATTTCATACAACGAGTAAGCTTAAAGAGCAGAAAACAACTGAATCTATTGTGTAGAGCATTGAGGGCCTTTAAACAGATCTCTTCAACAACACAAAGGAAAATAGGTTTTGGTGGAAACTTTTAAATGTGATTTTTTGTCTTCATTAGCTTTGTTTATTCCATTGGTTTATCTGGATGGTTGTCTATCTATTTGAACTGAATTGTTGCTTGTCAGTACAACTATCCTCTTCTGTCATGAACCTGATCAAGACAAAAAAGAATCGATAAGATGGAAATAAATGAAACTGATAAGCGAGTTTTATTTGAAACAAATCACTTTTGCAGGAAATCACGAAAAACATAGAGCTACAATAAATTTTTAATACAACCATCATGAGAGGAATGCAGAGTGATGCATGTGATAAGATAAGTGGAATTTTACAATCTTTTCACAAAGACATAATCACTTTTAGACAGGGATTTCAATTATCGTCATATTTTAGGCAAGTAGAATCCCTATTGAAATAGACGAAAAATCGAATAAGACCAAATCGTAATCGGAATGGGCATAGGAAGAAAGGATTAAGTTCTATGGATTTTGTGATAGCTGTGGATGCGGGGATTTATGAAATGGAATTTATAATCCTTTTCAGGTCTGGGGTTGATCACATTTCACAATAACGTAGTAGTACAACACCAAAAATCTTGGAAGATTTCTGATTTGCAATCTGCGTGATGACATAAGGGATGCCGTCATGGTGACGTCACTATGACGTGTCATCTGAGGTGGAGAATGATGTCAAGAATGTCGACAAGGATGATGTGGCATATGGCTTGGACCTGATCACATATCACAAGTTCATTTGGCAGGAGTCTTTGTAATAGACAACATGGCTAATAGAACTGAGATAGTTATGGACACGAGAGGTTTTATGAATTCACATGTAATTCTTATCGATTTCGGTTCTTATCACAAATCGCAATCAGTGGTGTGGAAGGATTAAGACTATGATTCTTGAAATTGTGCAGATGTGGGTGATTTATGAGTTCGAGTGAATAATACCATCCGGTTTGGGTATTGCAATCACAAGTAGCATGAGGTACAACTTAAGCATTTGAAACTCTTTGCGATAGTCATGGACACAAGATCTCTTAGGAATGTAGTTAATAATCCCATCGGGTCCGATCTAATCGTAGTCGCAATAGGTAGGAGGTAGGACTCTTCGGTAACTATGATAGCTCTTGATGTAGGGGGTTTTGTGGAATGGATTTTATAAACCCATTGGGTCAAGGCTTAATTGCATATCGCAATCAGGACAATGCATCAGAATATGGACTTTGGAACTTTTGCGATTGCCTACGAACATGAGATTTTATGAATTTGCATGTATTTTCCCATCGGGTACGGGCTTTATCACATATCACAATCAGCTAAGGTAGGAGGCATGGAATTAATTTTTTTATAATTTGCGATAGCTATGGATGCAGGGCATTTATTTTATATGATTAATTTTCTTAGCAGGTCTGGCTGACGAATATCGTAATTGGTGTTAGTGGGGAAGTCTTTGCATTTGGATTTTTTATTATGGGATGTGCAATACGGGGTATGGCGAAGACTCAGAGTTTGTAAATATTTAACTTTTGCTTATAAATATTTTAACCTTTGGGGATTAAAAATTCTGATGTATTTTGTTTTTTAATTAAATAACTCGTATTATTTATTACTTAAGGTTTTTTAAAGCGTAAGTATAAGTCTTGGTTCTGGGGGCTATTTAATTTGGTTTTTTGGGATAATCAAGGTTTAGTACTTGGGTTTTAATTAAAAACCTAAGTATTAAACTTTGGTTATAGTTCCTTATTAACAATTTTCTTTTTTTTTACGTTGATTTTCTAAAACTAAACGGTCCCTATTTTAATATAATAAATTTCATAGGAAATTTATAATATATTAAAATGGTGGTTGTTGAACAGTACAACAATTGGTGATTCACTTGAATAACCAGTTATCTCTGATGAATAAATAAAAAAATTCTTCAAAGCTTCAATAAAAAAAATTTAAGAAGTGGAAACTACTTTTCGAAATATTGAGATAAAAATATTACTCTGACTATAAAACTCATTAAATTGTTATTTCTTTTTAAAACCTTTTATGAATGAAACACTCCTATTTACTTGTATCAGTCATTAATTACGTGTAAAAATAACGTAAGGGTCCTTTTATGACTTAGCTTATAATGTACTCATTTGTCAGAGGTAGAGCCACTGCTACTAGCAAGCGTTCATAGCCCCGATAGCAGTACCTTTTAACCAACAACAATCCAACATCTCATCCATTTAATAGTGCAATAATTAGAGGTATTTTTTTTAATGATAAAAATCCATTGTCTTCGTTTAGTGGCCAGATAATAACAATGCCATTCACTGGTAACAATCAAACTAAACAATTTGGCTCTTGGTGAGACCCCTTGACTTAAAATTAAAAATTGTAAGCCATTACCTCGATTTGGTGTTCAGTGTGGTAATTTCAGTTTAATTGGTTTCCTATGAACATTGTAAGAAGGCTCGTGATGAGACCTCTTATCTTTCTAGATTTTTTCATATTTTATAATTACACTCTAAAAAATTCATTTTTAATGGATGGGGAGGATCGTTGGCTCAAGATTTTTGAATGAAAAATCCAAGTTGAATGTCTTTTAGTCATAAGACAATATTTAGTTTTTAACAATAACCTTTTTTGACTAAAACTAGAGTAAAATGATATAATTTTTTATGTTTTTAAATATTTTACAACTTAACAAAAATATTTCAAACTTAATACCTTTTATCTAACTTTCAATTTTCATAACCACTTCCTGAAAAGTTACTACTTTCAAACTGAAAAATCATAAAATAATTTCAAATAGATATTGATGAACGGGAAAGAGTATGTCATTTAACATTATTATCTAAAAGAAAAAGTAAATGTGATTGATAACTAAATTCTCAAGATATAACCATTCACAAGTAAGATGATAAAATCACTCAAGGCGAAATCTAAAAAGAAAATTTTAGATATAACCATAGATACAAAGATGAAGTAGAAACAACACTTTATTTCATTAATATCAAATACTAGAATATGCTTACAAACATAATGGAAATAAGACTAGCTCATGTGATGCTAGCTTATATATGAGAATAGATGTGGCGGCTACATGCCTCATAACTCTGTTAGAATGAGGCCCAAAGGCCTAATTATTATTTAGAAACAATCAAAAACCCTAAATATCGAAAATCTTAACCCTAGGAGATGAAGCACCAAACTATGGGCCCCGATTGGGTAAATTGGTACATCAAGTTCCCAGGGTTGTAACTTTCGAATATGATCTCCATTTAACATGCACAATACCTTGTTAGAAATATCTATCTAAGGAATACAACTTTTGAATGACCAACATAGGTCTATGGGCTTCAAAACGGCTCTAGAAGTTTGGGACCCAAAAATCTGCCAAAAATAGTAAATTGTGCTACAAATAAGGAAACTAAAAAACTAAAAGAAAAAATGGTGAGGGTCCAAGTGGAATAGGCAGGTGGCCACCAATATCCACCTGGATCATTCCTCCCCCCTTAGGAAGTAATGGTCCTCATTGCGTTGAGTTCCTCCATGAGATGAGGAAACTTCTCTTGAACTTGGTCCCTGGTGAGCCACTTGCCCTGGTGGAGTTAGCTTGATTTGACAAATCTATATAGTTGGATCCTTTGTTGTTGAGTGTTCTTGAACTATGTGTCCATGACCTGATCAGTTGTGGCTTGTTCCATGCAATTTGGATTTAACTCTATAGGTGTGAGTTGTTCTGCAATGTCTGATGTGTCTAGCAATGATGGGAAGTATGGTCGAAGGCGGTCCACATTGAACACTGGGTGCAGGCCAAGGAATGGAGGAATGCTGAGCTCAAATTCATTGTCTCCCATAGCCTTGGTAATGGTGTAAGTACCATATCAGAGTGGTCTGAGTTTTCAATAGGCTCTCGTAAGGCATTCCTTTTGCAAGGTGTTCCTTCCACAAATGCAACCAAACTTTGTCTCACACCTCAAACTTGTGTGGCATGCTATGTTGATCATGTCATTTCTTGTACTTGGCATTTCATTTCGCTAGAATGTCATGGACCTACTGATGGATATGTTGGATTTTCTCATTGAAGTTTCTTTCCTTATCAACTTCAGACTGGACATGAATCAAATCTGCTTGAGTGGCTGCAAATGGCATGGCCAAATCAATGGGACATAGTGACTAGAATCTCGAGCCCAGCTGAAAAGGGATGTGGCCAACCCAGCTATGGGAGCCCAGTTATAATTTTGCTATACATAGGGGAGGTTCTCATCCCATGTGTGTGGATTCTTTGAAATGTACATGTGCAGAATGTGTACGATCATCCTGTTGATGACCTCTGTTTGGCCATCAGTTCGGGGATGGAACGTCATGGACCCAGTGAGCTTGGTGTCCAGCATCGACGAGAGACTGGACCAAAATGTACTGAGGAACCTGTTGTCCCAATTTGAGAGGATAGACTGTGGGATCCAAAAGTGTACCCACTCTCATTAAAAGAAGCATTTAGCAGTGGCTTCTATTGTGATATTCTTATTTCATGCTACTATAATGGCCATCTTTGACAATCTCTCGATGACCGCAAAAACACATTCATTTACATGCTTAGTAGAAGGAAGGCCTAATATATAGTCCATGGCGATGGATTTCCAAGGTCAACTAGGGGTAGGCAACAGAGTATAGAGGCCTTGTTTCTTAATGGTTAGTTTGGTAATGACGTAAGAAGTGTAGGATCTAATCTACTTCCCGACATCCTGTTGAAAATTTAGCCAATAGATATACTTATGTAGTACTACCACTATTTTCTTGACCTCGAAATGCCCAGCGACCCAACTATAGTGCACTTCCCAAATCATCTTGGCACACTCGCTTGAAGGAAGAAAAATGTGTCTTAGCTGGCATAACGAGGCATTCTTGAGGTGAAAATCTGCAACTTGCTGACCTTTCAATAGCATCTAGTATGTGTGCCTGAATTCTGGGTCGCTTTTGTAGAGAAATGGCCAATCAGAATTCTCGTGCCCACAAGAATTGAGCATGGTGGTTAACTCCATGATCGGTGGTTGAATGAGGAATTCTGCAACATTATTGGTGTTGCCCTTCTTATACTTGATATTCAAATGGAACTGTTGCAGTTATGTGGACCACTTTTGATGGTGATCATTCTACAACTTCCCTTGGGTCTGTATGAAATGTAGGGGTCAATGGTCTCTGTGGATGACTGTTTCCTTCCCCAAAATGTAGTTATTTCATTGTCGACAGGACTTCACAATGGAATAAATATCATTGTCATAAGTGGGATACTTTCGTACTATGTCATTAAGTGTCTCACTCTGATATGCCACTGGATGCCCCTATTGAGTAAGGATTTCCCCAATAGCATAGCCAGAGCGATCTGTCTCGATCTCTGCAAGTTTGGTGAAGTGAGAACTGGTGCAGAGCAGAGGCAATGTTTCAACTTTGTGAATTCCTTCTGTTAAGATTCAGACAAAAATAAATTTTCTTTCGCTCCTCGCTTGATGACTTGACTCAAGCACTAAGTGATATGAGAGAATCCCAAAATGAACTTGCAGTATAAGTTGGCAAGACCTAGAAAGTTGCGGAGCTTTGTAAGAGTGGTTGGGACTAGCCAATCCCGAATGACTTGGATCTTGGCTAGATCCACATGCACCCCCCATTCATCAATAATGTATCTAAGATACTGAAGTTGGGTCATGCCAAAAGTGCGTTTCTCTAAATTGGCACATAGCTTGTGTTGCCACAGTGTTTGGAGAACCTGTCAGATGTGGTGGAGGTGGTCTTCCCAAATCTGGCTGAAGATCAGGATGTCATCTAAGTATACCACTACAAATGTGTTGGTGAATGTCCGCAAGATGTCATCCATTAGCCTCATGAATGTTTTTGGAGCATTCACCAACTTGAAATGCATAACCAACCATCCAAAAGGGCCCTCCTTGGCTTTGAAGGAATTTTTCCACACATCGGAGGGTTCGATTGGTACCTCGTGATATCCAGACTTCAAGTCGATATTGTTGAAATATTCCCCCCCTTGGGTTGGTCGAGAAGGTTATCAGCCCATGGGATCAGGTACCTATTCTAGACAATGATCTTGTTGAGTGTTTGATAATCAATATAGAGTATCCAAGTCCCATTCTCCTTCTGTACCAAAAGGATCGAGCTCCCACAGGGCGATGAACTCGACCGGATGTGACCTTTCTGCAGTAACACCTGAATCTACCTCTTGATTTTGTCATTCTCTAGAACGAAGCATTGATAGATTGGTCAATTGAGCGACGATGCACCTAGGGTCAAATCAATGGAGTGCTTGACCTAACAGTGTAGAGGCACCCCTGTGTGGGAGGTGAATATGTCCTCGTATTCCTCCATGACCTTGTCCATCTATTGTTGTCGTGCGGAGGGACCCTGTCTAGAGGTAGTGGCCAGCGTCTTCTTCTTTCCCTGAGGGTGTATCATCAGGAAAACAAATTTCCCAATTTTGGAAATGAGCATACTGCATTATTTTGCAGTAACCAAAGATATGGCAGTAGGCGGTGCTACCTCTGGTACCCTGTACAACTTATTTCCCAAAGTAACAATAACAACGTGAGGCCTTGACTCATACATATCATGTCACTTCCATAAGTATGGTTGGCATAATAATACATCACAAACATCAAGGGGGGCAACATCACACAATACCTCATTTGTGAAGAGCTTGATGCTGTATGGGAGGCGATACTGCTGGCTCACATGAAGATCTTGTCCTTGGTGAAGCCACCCGATCGTGTATAGTTGTGGGTGTGATGTGGTCAGTAATCCCAATAGATTCATGACCTCTACCGAAATGAGGTTTTTTTGGCTCTCATTGTCAACAATGAATTGTATTGGGGCGCCCTTTACCCACACCTGGGAGTGGAATAGGCTCTCCTCCTCCTATGGACCTTCAAGTTCCTTCTTCTAGATCTTCATGGTGGAAATAGAGGCATTGGGCTTTGCATCGATACTATGCTTCCCTTTGCCATTCCCCATTTCAGGTTTTGACTCAGACTCAGAACATGCATTTGATTCTGAAGCCTTCAACTTGGCCACTAGTGACTGCTTCGCCTAACACTCACTTATGTTGTGAGTGGAGCTCTTATAGTACTCACACCACTTTCTTATGTGCTTCTTCATCTTCACGATGTTGTTCTTTGATTGGGGCTTTGGCGTGTTGTCCTGGGCCGCCCTGCCTTGGCTTTGTCCTTTGTTTTATGGTTTCGAGCACCTTTCCCCTGCCTCGGATTCATAGATCCAAAGTGTCACTTCTTCTATTTAAACTTCCGCTCGATCTTGATGGCGTATTAGTATGTCGTGCTGAGCGAGGAGATGTCTAGGAACTCCATCGCATTCTAGATGTACCTGTGTAGGCAGCTGTGGTACTTGAGTACCAAATGTCTCTCAAAACACTTGATACCCAACTTTGTGAGAAGGGTATGAAAAAAATTGGTAAATTCTGGCACATCCCGGTCCCTTCCTTGCTGCAACGTTGTCCACTTCATGTATTTATCCTCATAGCTTCTGACATGGTAGTAGTTCTACTTGATGGGATCATGGAATGAATTCCAAGTGGGTGCAACTGAAAAAAGTGAGGTTTTACTTTCATCCTTAGGCTTACATTAGGTTTCCCACCAGTCCTTGATGTGGGGGATGGGTTTGAGAAGAGAAAAAGTAATCTTTTCTAGGATGGAAAAATCATGAAAAAAATATACTTCTAGCATATTAACCATTTATCTATAGCATCTAGATCTATTTTGCCCTCAAATATGGGAATTTCAAAGTTTACTTGTACCTTAAAAGGAGTGGAGCCTCTAGAGTGGTTTTTGGATGTGGATGCATGACCGGTGGGCAACCGTTGAAGGATCTATGCAAAGTTATCCATCATTGTGTTCCTTTATTTCTCGAGGGCCTCCTTGAGCAATATTGTGATAGGATCTCCTACCACCTCATCTTTCTTTTCTACCCCCATGTGCGGTCGTTGGGGTTTGCAAGGCTGATCTTGCAAAGGTTCAACTAGATCGAGCCCTAACTCCTTATATCCCGACCTCGTTGGGGACATGCAAAGAAAAACATAGAAAGAGTAGAGCGCTCTGATTCCATTGATCCGGATTTAGATAGGAACACAACAAATTATAGATATAACCATAAATACAAAGATGCAGTAGAAACAACACTTCATTTCATTAATATCAAATACTAAAATATGCTTACAAACAAAATGCAAATAAGACTAGGTCAGGCGATGGTAGTTTATCTCTAAGAATAGATGTGGCAGCTACATGCCTCTAAGCTCCACTACAATGAGGCTAAAAGGAATATTTTTTATTGTGAAACAATGGAAAACCCTAAACGTCCAAAAAACTAACCCTAGGAGATGAAGTGCCAAACTATGGGCCCCATTTGAGTAAATTGGTACATCAACTTCCGGGGTCATAACTTTAGCATACTATCTTCGTTTGACATGCACCATACCTCGTTAGAAAGACCTATATGAGGACTACAAATTTTAAGTGACCAACATTGTGTATGACCCATGTTGGTCCCAATGTTCACAAAAAATGTTGTTTAGGGCCTAAAAACAACTCCAGATGTTCACGACATGAAAAAATGCCAAAAATAATAAATTATGCTACAAATAAGGAAACTCAAACACTGAAAGAAACAATTGTGGAGTCCAAGTGGAATAGGTAGGTGGCCACCAATATCCACTTGGATCAAAAAACATAATGAAGAAAAAAATCCTTCTTTTGTCGAAATCTAGATAAATCGAATTTGAAAAGTTAAAACCATTTTGTAATAATTCAAGTTGAATGAGGAACTTGTAAAAAGTAGAACTAGTAAAAAGTGTTTTAATAATTTTGTTGTCAGAGTAATGCTTTTCAAGAAAAATATTAAGGTTTAGAACTTCCCCATTTTGGCTGATTCGATGAAAATCGTTACTGCTTATTTGAGCTCGCAATTTGATCTAGTGAAGGTGTGAAAATTCTTGTGAAGAGTTGCAAAAGAGAGTTACATATCAACAGAAAATAAGAAAATAAAACTGAATCTAAAAAGTAAAGAAATGAATGAAAGTGAGTATATGAGACTTACCATTGAAGAATTTCATTTATTCTTACTAGAAAGATCTGACTTTCTCCAATGCAAGGTAATTAACTCAAAATAATTATTTATTAAATCTTATCTAAACTAATCTACTCTTAATTCTAACTTAATGAAGGAAACATGACTTTGTATAATAATACTTCCAATGTATCCATTCTCTCATTTTATTACCTACCTGTATGTACAAGTCAAACATTAGTAACAAGATAATGAAAACAAAAAAATGAAACAAAATCTATTTTTTACATCTAATGTAAAATAATGTACAAAGGGAAGTTTATTTACAATTAACGTGTTAGTAAACCATATTTTTTGGAAAGCATGCTCTAAAAAAATATTAATGGGATCATAAAACAATGGATGTATATTTGTTAGAGAATGAAAACATTCCAAAGGATATGATGGCAAAGCATGTTGTGAAGGAAGAATACTTTCAAGATTTGACTGATGATAAAATGATTGGAATGAATTTTTTAATGTTGAATTAAATTGGAATTGAAATAGTTTTTGATATTCAGGATTATAAGAAACCAATTCATCATTTTCACTTAGTAAATCAAAACGATATTTAATATTACCAAATTTAACATGCTTGAAAAAAGAAAAGAAAAGAAAAAAAAGGATGGAAAAACAATTAAATTTTTATGAAAGCTAAAATTACAAAATAATTTTACAAGGCAATTCTCAAACTAGTCGTGGAATTTAGTCAATGAATTGACACTAAAAAGACATTCCATAAAAAAATTTAAAATGTGAGTTTCTAAAAGGGAATCAAAATGAATACATTAGAAACTCGCATGATTAACTCATCAAAATTCTTAAAAATAAGTTTGTGTTCAGTAGACAAAATTAAAGCATGCAAACCTTCACGAAATAAATCAATTCTCAAAATAGGCACAATTTCTACAAGATGTTATTCCTTGTCATCATCATCATGATAATCATCACAAATTACCTTCTTCGTATGAAAATCAAACATCTGATATGAAATAACAGAATCAGAAAATACAAAAGAAGAAAATTTTGCAACTAAAGGATTGTCATTCAAATGATTGCTAGATGTAGAATTTTCAGAACAAGAACTAGGAAAATTATCAATTGAAAGATTAGTGTGATCATCATTAACTATACTATGATTACCGAGACAAATAAAATAATGCATTACATAATATAATGATAGATGAAATGAATCGTTTATAGAACTTGCCATATTATATTCTAGGTTTAAGTAAAATCTTTCAATTATAGTTACATGTTCTCAATTCTCTAAAGTTGCCTTCAAAGAAGATAAACTAATGTGTTCATTATTCAAGTATTATAGATTGGATTTTATTAGACCTAATGATTGATCACATGCATTATTAAAATTTGTTTCAATTGCATCTTCAAAAAGAAAATGAGAATTGAAATTGTCTAAAGAAAAACGTTATGATTCAATTATAGTTTCAAGTTTGGGTTCCATAAAACCGTTTAGTGATTCAAAACTAGTTAATGAATTAGATGTGTCTTGTTTTTCATTAAATGATTCATTATTTTCAGTATGGGAAGAAACAAGAGAAGTGAAATGTTCACTTAAATCTTCACTTGAAGGAAAGTCATCTAAATGAAATCTATAACAACATGACCAAAATATTTTATAAAAATCATCTAAAGGTTCATTATCATACATGTAGAGATTATCTAATTCTAAACACAATCTATTGTAACTATAATTTTGATGTCCTTTGAAAAATACCTGGCAAAAATGTTTCCATGGATGAATCAACTTCTTGGGAAGCACCAAGAACCATTTGCAAATCCGTCCTCTAAATGTGAGGGTGAAAAGTCTACATATATCATTATCAACAATTATATTAAAATATTTATATCTATTAACAAAACCAAAAATATGATTTAATGTAGAAATATTACTCTCACTATCAAACTTTAACTCTGACAAGCACTCACTTTAACTCTGACAAGGACTCGATCTGCTTCTCAGGCATGCCTCGTGTAGGCTTAGGTGAATTGAATGCATGACCAAGTGTAGGAATGTATATGGGAGCCACGATTAGTTAAAAATGATATAACAACATTTAAACAAATAACTAATTCATCGCCCTCCTTCTAATGCCAAAAATGTTGAGGCCTCAAAAATACTGCCACAACATTAGGGATAACTAGCCGGTCCAGACCTTAAAATGACTTCTTTTCTATTTGAGATAGTGGCTCCAACTAGCTTAATTATGTCCAATTACCTTCTCCCAACCATTGTCAACATTAAATATATCTCTAATTCCTAATAGCTGGGGCCATCAGATCAACTATTTGAACTCATCAGGAAAGAAGAAAGATCCTTAATTTTTCACTATGGAACAACCAAACCAATCTAAGGTTTTGCCTCAAAAGAGGACTTCTATAAATGTATAATTAATATAAATTAAAACTAATTCTAAAATGCAAGAAAAAGAAACTAAATCCTAATTCTATCTTAATTAAAAAGCTATATATCTAACCCAACCAAGGGAATGATATTTAAATGATTTGGGATTTAAATATGTTTGGCTTATAATGAATCAAGCTAACGAAATAGTTCAATTAATTGACATTATAAATACCAAAACATATTCTATTCAGAGACCTCTTAATTGAAATAATCAACCTATAACATTTGGGAAGTAGTTCACAAAATGATATTGATTGTTAAATCAATAATTTGAATAATTAAACAATAATATGAGGAAATAATTCACAAATATATCATTATTTGTTTAGTCGATATTAAAAGACAGATTTATGAGTAAATAGTTACTCATAAATCAGAATTCAACACATAAGAGCAAAGATAAATAATAACATATGATTGAGACAAATTACTCATACCTACAATAGTGCACAAATATAAATAAAATGACACATTCTTGCTAACATTATAAAATGAAACCAGTATTTAAAACAATAGTATTAAAAATACCAATTTATTAAATGCATTTCTCTCCCTCTGGTCTGCAATAGTCTTTTACAATTCTTGAACTTCTTTTAAAACTAGAGTTGTAATACTATGAACTTTTCCCATCAAAACATAATTCAAAGTGCGAAAGAAAAATCCTCAATAGTCCTTCAAATCTAAGTTTTCTCCTCTAACCTACAACCCTAAATTCTTTATACAATAGTGCCTTCAAGAATTCAAGAATTACAGAGAAGAGTAGGAATACAATGTAATAAGCAATATGAAAAGATAACTTCACTATTTATTTATGAACAAAATAGAGGAACAAAGATAGAAATACCAGATTCACATTTCTTAGCTCATAAAAGAAATAGCAGCAGCTCACAAAGATGATTCCATGAGTACAGTAGTGCAACTTCTCAATTTCTTTTGTGAAAATTCCTAAAACGACATTCTAGTTATTCTATTGAGAAAAGTGTAAAAGTACAATAGTGTGAGCTTTCGTAAGCCTTTCTTCATAAAATTTTCTCCCTTTATTTCATACAACAAGTAAGCTTAAATATCATAAGAAAACTAAATCTATTGTGCAGATCGTTGATGGCCTTTAAACGAATCCCTTAAAAAACACTTAAAGGAAAACAATTTTTGGTGGAAATTTCGGAATGTGATTTGTTGTCTTCACTGGCTTTGTTTGTTCCATCGGTTATCTGGATGCTTGTTTGTCAGTTTGAACTCAACTTTTTCTTTTTAGTACAGTTGTGCTCTCCCATCATGAACATGAACAAGAAAAACATGAATCAATAAGCTAGAAATAAATGAAAATGATATGCAAGTTTTATTTGAAACAAATCACTTTTGCAGGAAATTAAGAAAAATGTAGGGTTGCAATAAATTATGAATACAACCATCATGTAGAGGAATGCGGAGTGATGCCTATCATAAGAAAATTTGACTTTTATGGTCTTATCGCAAATCGCAATTGCTTTTAGACTCGGGTTTAAATTATCGTCATACTTCAAGCAAGGAGAATCGCTCTTGAAATAGATCAAAATCCGAATAAGACCAAATCACATCGGAATGGGCAGAGGAGGAATGGCTTAAGTTCTATGCTTTTTGCAATAGAAATGGACACGAGGATTTATGAAATGGATTTTATAATCCTTGTTGGGTCCGGGGCTGATCCCATTCTGTAATAACGGAGTGGTACAACACTAACAGTCTTGAAAGATTTATGATTTGCGATTTGTGGAATGACGTCATGGTGACATCACTATGCCATGGCATCTGACATGGAGAATGACATCATGGATGACGATAAGGATGGTGTGGTAGATGGCTTGGGCCTGATCGAGTATTGTAATTGCATTTGGTAGGAGTCTTTGGAGTAGGTGCATGCCTAATAGAACTGTAATAGCCGGGGATCCGAGATTTTTTATGAATTGGCATGTAATTCTTATAGGGTATGGGGCTTATCACAAATCACAATCAATGGTGTGGAAGGATTGGGACTATGATTCTTTTGATTGCGCAGACGAGGGGGATTTATGGGTTAGAGTGAATAATCCCATAGAGTTTGAGTATCCTAGCTGTATTCAACATGAGGCAAGATTTAAGCCTTTGAAACTCTTTATGATAGTCATGGACGTGGGATCTTTTAGAAGTGTAGTTAATAATCACATCGGTCAAGTCTAATCACAATCACAGTAGGCAGGAGGCAGGACTCTTTGGTAACTGTGATAGCTCTAGATGAGAGGGATTTATGGAATGGATTTTATAATCCTTTCGGGTTCGAGCTTTATCACATATCGCAATTGGCTAAGGTAGGACGTATGGACTTAAGTTTTTTAGAATTTGCGATAGTCGTGGAAATGGGGAATTTATTTCTTATGATTAATTTCCCTGTCGGGTCTAGTTGATGAATATCATAATTGGTGTTAGCAATGAAGTCTTTTCCTTTGGATTTTTTATTATGGGATGTTCAATGCGGGATATGGTGAAGAATCAGACTTTGTAAATATTTAACTTTTGGATATAAAGATTTTAACCTTTGGGGATTAAAAATTCTGATTTATTTTGTTTTTAATTAAATGACCCATACTATTTATTACTTAAGGTTTTTTAAAGCCTAAGAATAAGTCTTGGTTCTGGGGGCTATTTAATTTGGCTTTTTGGGATAATCGAGGTTTAATATTTGGGTTTTAATTAAAACATAAGTATTAAACTTTGGTTATAGTTCCTTAGTAGCATTTTTTTTTTTATGTTGACTCTCTAAATCTAAAGGGTCCCTATTTTAATATAATAAATTTCATAGGAAATTTATAATATATTAAAATGGGAGTTGTTGAACAATACAACAATTGGTGATTCACTAGAAGAACCAATTATATATGACAAATAAATAATGAATTTCTTCAAGGATTCAATAAAAACAATTTAAGAAGTGAAAACTACTTTTCAAAATATCTAGATAAAAATATTACTCCGACTATAAAACTCATTAAATTGTGATTTCTTTTAAAAACCTTTTGTGAATGAAAAACTTCTATTTACTTGTATCAGTCATTAATCACATGTAAAAATAAAGTAGGGGGGCTTTTACGACTTAGCTTATAATGTACTCGTTTGTCACAATTAGAGCCACTGCTACCAGCAAGTGTTCACAACATCGACATGGTTACCTTTTAACCGACAACAATCTAGTATCCCATCCATTTCATAATGCAATAATTAGAGGTATTTTTTTTAATGATAAAAATCCATTGTCCTAGTTTGGTGGCCAGATAATGACAATGCCATTCACCAGTAACAATCAATCTGAACAAGATGGCTTGTGATGAGACCCCTCATCTTACAATTAAAAATCGTAAGTCATTACCTTGATTAGGTGTACAGTGTGGTAATGTGAATTTAATTAGTTCCCTATGAACATCGTAAGCAAGCTCGTGATGAGACCTCTTACCTTTTGAGATTTTTTTATATTTTAGAATTACTCTCTAAAAATTTCCTTTTTAAAGGATGAGGAAGATGGTTGACTCCTTAAGAGTTTTGGATGACAAATCCGAGTTGAAAGTGTGTTAGTCATAAGAAGGTGTTTTTTTTTTAAGCATAACCTTTTTTTACGAAAATTAGAGTAAAAGGATATAATTTTTGAGGATTTTAAAGATTTTACAGCTTAATAGATAAATTTCAATGTTAATAATTTTTATCTAATTTTCAATTTTCATAACCACTTCCTTAAAAGTTCCTACTTTGAAATTGGAAAATCGTAAAATGGTTTCCAATAGATGTTGATGCAAGGCCAATAGTATGTCATTTAACATTATTATCTAAAAGAAAAAGGTAAATGTGATATGATAACTGAATTCTCAAGATATAACCATTCACAAGTAAGATGATAAAATCACTCAAGACCAAATCTAAAAAGAAAACTTTACAAAATGGTTTATGCAAATTTCTTAACAAAAGAGGAAAAAGATAATGAAGAAAACATTCATTCTTGTGTCGAAATCTAGAGAGATCGAACTTGCAAAGTTAAAAGCACTTAGCAGTAATTCAGATTGAATGAGGAACTTGTCAAATGAAGAACTTGTAAAAGGTGTTTTAACCATTTTCTAATCAGAGTAATTATTGTGAAGAAAAATATTAACGTTTAGAACTTCCCCATTTTGGATGTCAATGAAAATTTTTACTGCTTCTTTGAGCTCGCAATTTAATTTCGTGAAGGTGAGAAAATGCTTGTGAAGACTTGCAAAAGAGATTTACATATCAGCTGAAAATAAGAAAACTAAACTAAATCTAGAAAGTAAAGAAATGAATGAAAGTGAGTATATGAGACTTAGCATTGAAGAATTTCTTTTAATCTTACTGGAAAGATATGACTCTCTCTAATGCAAGACAATTAACTCATAATAATTATTTATTAAATCTTATCTAAACTAATCTACTCCTAATTCTAACTTAATGAAGGAAACATGACTATATATAATAATACCTCCATTGTAACCATTATCTCATTTCATTACCTACCTGTATGTACAAGTGAAATGTTAGTGACAAGGTAACAAAAATAATAAAAGTGAAACAAAATATATTTTTTACATCTAATGTAAAATTATGTACAAAAAAAAAATATTTACAGTTAAGCTATCTGTAAACCATATTTTTTTGAAAGCATGCTGTAAACAAAGATGAATGGAATCATAGAAGAATGGATGTGTATTTGTTAGAGAATGAAAAATTTCCAAAGGAGATGATGGAAAAGCATGTTGTGAAGGAAGAACACTTTCAATATTTAAATTTGACTAATAATAAAATGATTGGAATGAATTTCTGAATGTCGAATTAAATTGGAAACGAAATAGTTTTTGATATTCAAGATTATAAGAAATCAATTCATCATTTTCATTTAATAAATCTCGATGATATTAAATATTGAGATATTTAAGATGCCTGCAAAAAGAGAATAAAAGGACAGAAAAATAATTAAATTGTTATGAAAGCTAAAATAACAAAATAATTTTACAAGGCAATTCTGGAACCTATCATGGATTTCAGTTCACTACTTTAGTGGCAATGAATTGCCACTAAAAGGACATTCCCTGAAAAATGAAAAATGGTGAATTTCTAAAAGAGAATCAAAATAAAATACATTACAAACTCGCATGATTAACTCATCAAAATTCTTAAAACTATGTTTGTGTTCAGGAGACAAAATCAAAGCATGAGAATCTTCACGAAATAAATAAATTTTCAAAATTGGCGCAGTTTGTACAAGATGTGATTCTTTGTCATCACCATCCTGATAATCATCACAAATTACCTTCTTCTTATGAAAATCAAATGACTGATCTGAAATAACAGAATCAGAAAATACAAAAGAAGAAGATTTTGGAATTAAAGGATTATCATTCAAATGATTGCTAGATGTAGAATTTTTAGAACAAGAACTAGGAAAACTATCAACCGAAAGATTAGCATGATCATCATTAACTATACTCTGATTATAAGGATAAATAAAATAATGCATTCCATAATATAATGATGAATGAAATGAATCGTTTATAGAAATTTCCGTATTATATTCTAGGTTTAATGAAATTCTTTCAATTACAGTTACATGTTTTGAATTTTCTATAGTTGCCTTCAAAGAAGATAAACTGATGTGTTCATTTTTCAAGTCTTATATATTGGATTTTATTGGACCTACTGATTAATCACATGCGTTATTAAAATGTGTTTCAATTGCAACTTCAAAAAGAAAATGAGAATTGAAATTTTCTAAAGAAGAACGTTGTGATTCAATTATAGTTTCAAGTTTGGGTTCCGTAAAACCGTTTAGTGATTCAAGACTAGTTAACGAATTAGATGTGCCTTGTTCTTCATTAATTGATTCATTATTTTTAGTATGGAAAGAAACAAGAGAAGTGAAACATCAATTAAATCTTCAATTGAATGAAAGTCATCTAAATGAAATATATAAGAAAATGACCAAATTCTTTTATAAAAATCATCTAAATATTCATTATCATACATGTAAATATTATCTAATTCTAAACACAAGCTATTGTAACTATAATTTTGATGTGATTTGAAAAATACCGGGAAAAAATGTTTCCTTGAGTGAATTGACTTCTTGGGAAGCACCAAGAACCATTTGTTGATCCGTCCTCTGAATGTGAGAGTGTATAGCCTACATATCTCATTATCAACGATTATGTTAAAATATTTACATATATTAACAAAACCAACAATATGATTTAATGTAGAAATATTACTCTCACCATCAAACTTTAACTGTGACAAGGACTCGATCTGCTTCTTATGCATGCCTAGTGTAGGCTTAGGTGAACTGAATGCATGACCAAATGAAGGAATGCATATGGGATCCATGATTAGTTAAAAATAATATAACAAAATTTAAACGAATAACTAATTCATGGCCCTCCTTATAGCTCCAAAAATGTTGAGCCCTCGAAAACTGCTGCCACAACATTGGGGATAACCACCGAGTTTGGACCTTAAAAAACAACTTTTCCATTTGGGATAGTGGCTCCAACTGGTTCATTTAGGTTCAGTTACCTTCTCCCAACCACTATCATCGTTAAATATATCTCTAATTTCTAATAGCTAGGGCCATCAGATTAATTCTTTGAGCTGATCAGGCAAGAACAACGATCCTTAAGTTTTTTTTGTAGAACAACCAAACCAATCTAAAGTTTTGCCTCAAAAGAGACCTCTTAATTGAAATAATCAACCTATAACATTTAGGAATTAGTTCACAAAATGATATTTTTTCTTAAATCAATAATTCGAATAATTAAACAAGAATATGAGGAAATAGTTCACAACATATCATTATTTGTTAAATCAATATAAAAGACAGATTTATGAGTAAATAGTTACTCAAAAATCAGAATTCAACACATAAAAAAATAGATAAATAATAACATATGATTGAGACAAATTAATCATACTAACAATAGCGCACAAATATGAATAAAATGACACATTCCTGCCATTATAGAATGAAACAAGTATTTAAAAGAATAGTATTAAAAATACCAATTTATTAAATGCATTTCTTTGGCTCTGGTCTCCAATGGTATTTTACAATTCTTGAACTTTTGCTTTTAAAAGTAGAGTTGTAATAGTATGAACGCTACCCATCAAAACATAATTCAAAGTGCGAAAGAAAAATCCTCAATAATCCTTCAGATCTAAGTTTTCTCCTCTAACCTACATCTCTAAATTATTCATACAATAGTGCCTTCAAGAATTCATGAATTTTAGAGAAGAGTAGAAATACCATGTAATAAGCAATCTGAAAAGATAACTTCCCTATTTATTTATGAACAAAACAAAGGCACAAAGATAGAAATACCAGATGCACATTGCTCAGCTCATAAAAGAAATAGCAGTAGTTTAGACTTTCTTACAAAGATGATTCCAAGAGTACAATAGTGTAACTTCTCAAATTTCTTTATGAAAAATCCTAAAACAATGTTCCAATCATTCTATTGAGAAAAGTATGAAAGTACAATAGTCCAGGCTTTCGTAAGCCTTTATTCACAAAATTCTGACCCTTTATTTCATACGACGAGTAAGCTTAAAGAGCAGAAAACAATTGAATCTATTGTGCGGAGCTTTGAGAGCCTTTAAGCAAATCCCTTCAACAACGGTTAAAGGAAAATAGGATTTGTTGGTAACTTCTTAATATGATTTGATGTCTTCATCAACTTTGTTTATTCCATCGGATTAGCTGGATGCTTGTTTATCTGTTTGAACTGAAACGTTGCTTGTCAACACAAACTGTCCTCTTTTGTCATGAACCTGAACAAGAAAATTAGGAATCGATAAGCTGGAAATAAATGACAATCATAAGCAAGTTTTATTTGAAACAAATCACTTTTGTGGGAAATCAGGAAAAATGTAGATTTGCGATAAATTTCGAATACAACCATCATGGAGAGGAATGCAGAGTGATTCATGTGATAAGACAAGTGGACTTTTACGGTCTTATCACAAAATTGCAATTTCTTTTCAACCGGGGTTTGAATTATTGTCGTATTTCAAGCAAGGAGAATCCCTACTGACATGGACAAAAATAAGAGTAATACCAAATAGTAATCGGAATAGGTAGAGGAAGAATGGCTTAAGTTCTGTGGCTTTTGCGATAGCCATGGACGTGGGGATTTATGAAATGAAATTCATAATCCTCGTCGGGTTTGGGGTTGTTTGCATTTCATAATAATTGAGTGGTACAACACCAACAATCTTGAAAGGTTTATGATTTACGATCTACAGGATGATGTAAGGGATGAGGTCATGATGATGTCACTATGACATGGAGAATGATGTCACAGATGATGACAAGGATGATTTGGCAGATGACTTAGTCCTGATCGCATATCGCAACTACATATGGGAGGAGTATTTAGAATAGGTGGCATGGCTAATAGAATTGCGATAGTTGTAGATGCGAGACTTTTTATGAATTGACATGTTATTCATATCATTTCCAGGACTTATTGTAAATTGCAATTGGCGGTGTGGAAGGATTGAGACTGTGATTCTTGTGATGGTGCAAACGTGGGGGATTTATGAGTTTGAGTGAATAATCTCGTCAGGTCTAGGTACCAGAATCGCAATCAGCATGAGGCAAGACTTAAGCCTTTTAAAATGTTTGCGATATGCATGGACGCAGGATCTTTTAGAAATATAGTTAATAATCATGTCGGGTCCAGTCTAATTACAATCACAATAGCAAAGAGGTAGAACACTTTGGTAACTGTGATAGATCTGGATGCGCAGGATTTATGAAATGGATTTTATAATCCCTTTGGGTCTGGGCTTAATCACATATTGCAATCGAGACAATGCAGCGAAGTTTGGAGTTTGGAACTTTTTTGATATCCTAGGATGTGGGATTTTATGGATTTGCAATAATTTTCCTGTCATATCCAAGATTTATTGCATATAGCAATTGCCTAAGGTAGGAGGCATGCACTTAAGATTTTTAGAATTTACGATAGTCGTGGATGCAGGGAATTTATTTCTTATGATTAATTTTCTCGTCATGTCTGGTTCACGAATATCACAATTGATGTTAGCGGGGAAGTATTTGCCTTTGGATTTTTTATTATGGGATGTGCAATGTGGGGTATGGTGGAGAGTTGGAATGTGTAAAGAGTTAGCTGTTTATAATTATTTTAACCTTTGGGGATGAAAAATTATGATTTAATTTTGTTTTTTAATTGAATAACCCATATTGTTTGTTACTTAAGTCTTTTTAAAGCCTAAGTATAAGTCTTGGTTTTGGAGGCTATTTAATTTGGTCTTGTGGGATAATCAAGGTTTAATACTTGAGTTTTAATTAAAAAGCCTATTTAAATTAAACTTTGGTTATAGTTCCTTATTAAAAAGAAATTATGTTGATTTTCTAAAACTAAAAGGTCCCTATTTTAATGTAATAAATTTCATAGGAAATTTATAATATATTAAAATGGGCTTTGGTGAATAGTACAACACTTCACTTCAGAAGAATAAATTCAAAACATACTTTTTTCCTTTCATTTGGATAAATACCTAGGCACCAATGCTTTCTCTACCCACTTTTATCAAAATTTCTAGGGCATAATCAAGCGATACATCTGCATAATGATTGGGTATTCATTGAATTATTTCTGCATTTGAAGAGGTATCAACTCATTGTTCCTCACCTTGGTTGCAAAGTCTAAATAACCCATCCTATTTCAATAGGTTATGGCCCATCTCTTTATGCAACATATCTTGTAAGGTAATTTTTAAAATCCTTATGGAAAGAATAAAAAATATTCTCCCTTCAATCATATCAAAAAATCCAGGAGGTTTTGTTCCATGGAGACAAATATTCAACAATTTTATTCTTGTCCAATAATATATATTATCTAGCCAATATAGAGGAGACAAGGGCATGGAAATCAACCTATATATTGTTAATTCCTTTAACAAAGTCAGTCATAACTTGCTTTACAAAGTTTTGGAAATATTAGGATTTGATAATACTTTCATATATTGGGTGACCCTCTATATTGACTCCCCTTGGATTGCCCCACTTTTGAATGGCAGAGTCACCAGATTCTTTAAAGCATCCTAGGGTCGAAGGAAAGGGTTCCCACCATCTCCCTTACTATTTTTTTTTGGTTGTCGATACTATTATTCAATTCTTGGAAAATGAGCACAATAATGGATGCCTCCCACACCTCTGTTTCACTCATAAAATCAAAAGTGTCAATCATTTACAGTTCGCAGACAATATCATCCTTCTCAGGGTTGTGTTGATGGAAATAGCCAGAAGATTTAAATTATTGTTGGAAAATTTTATGGTAGCTTCAAGAAGACTGAACAACTCAACCAAGTCTCATATCTTCATGTGGAATATAACAATTCCCAAGGGACTCAAGATTGGGGAGGTTTTTGGTTTTAGTATTGTTAAAAATTAAAGATTTTAAATAATTGGGTGTCCCAATTTGCCTCAAAACCCACTCCCCCAAATCATGGAAGAATGTCTTATCTAAAGTTAAAATCATATTGGATTCTTGGAGGTTAGATTGCTTAACTTAACACAGTGCATTGTTCTCATCAAGGTTGTCATATTTGTTATTCCCCTATACCAATTCTTAAATTTATTATCCCCTTGGTACATTCCATAATGACTAGAGGGAATACCATAAAGTTCCTCTAAGAAAGAAGTAAATCTTCTGCTAAGAAATTCCATTTGGTCAATTAGTGAGCTACTATTCATGCCCCCAAAGTGCACGGACAATTAGGAATTTGTGACCCTACTCTGATGAATCAAGCCATTGGTGCAAAAATGCAATAGAGAATTAAATCTAACCCTGAAGCTTGGTAGGCACAATTCCTCATTGCCAAATATGCGCAATGAGGCAATGGGAATCCAACTAATCCTCCTCACCCTATGAGAATATGATACCCTACTTGGAAGCTCATTAAAACCTTGGTCAATTTGATTAATAACAATTTAAGCTAGACACTAAGAAATGGTATGAGAATCCACCTTTAGACAAAATATATTATGAATCATCCTCCTCTTGAGGACTCAGAAGCCTTGAGACCCCTTAATCTTTGTTTATCCAATCAGGGGGTCTCTACATTAGCTCAGATCTCTTGGTGGGATAATTCATTTTCATGGATAGGATGGAAGGTTGAAGATATTTCTCCCAACCTTCCTCATCTTATGAAGATCCTCAAAGATAGTCTCATAAAATTTTCCCCTTGGAGTCAACAATAAGAAGATAAATTAGGCTAGAAAACGCATGCCTACACAGTCAAGAAAATTATGAAGATCATCTATTCTCTATGCAGTTCCCTCCTAAATCCTCTCTTTGGAAAAAATTACAGCATAACAATGCCATTCCCAAAGTCAATACCTTCTATTGGCTCCTCATCCATAAGAAAATTATGACTAATGAGAACATCAAAAAAGAGGCATCCAGGGTCATTTGTGATCATCCCTTTATAGACAGTATAAATAATTGATGAATCATCATTTTGTGTCTTGTTCCTATGCTCTTCACGTTAAGTCTATAGCCTTGGGCCCCTTGTTTGTTCGGTTGAAACAACCCAATGAATTCTTTGTCCTCATATCTAGCTAGCATAATTAATATTTGGGTTCTTTCTCTAGGAAGACTATTTTCAACTGTATTTGGATTTAGCTTCTAAACTATATCTATTGGCTGGTTTGGTTGTCCTAAAATAACTCTGTCTCGAAAAGTACCCCTATTCCTCCTAGACCTATGGCCCTTAAAGCTCTATCCTTCTATGTGGAATACAATATAATTAAGTTAAGTGATCATGATCCTCCCTTGGATAGCAAAGAGCACCTGTGGTTGGATTCTCTACTAGATTCCTTGGGACCTCTTCCCTTCTCTCGTCCCACTCATCATTCCCTTGGATCACCTTGGAAACTTCATTTCGTAGGATCTAAATTTCAAGATTGGAAACATATGTAGAAATTCTAGCCCTTTCCTTTGATGTATAATCAAAAAAAATCCATGGGTGGCAAGAAGGGGAGAGATTTTCTATCATCCTGAAGGAAATCGAGAAGTCAAGAATTCATGGGGGCTTGGTAATATAACAAAAAATATGGCTGAAATGTACGGCTTCTTCTTGGACTTATTTAGGCTAAAGAAAGGAATATATCTAAAAGACTAATCCTTGGAGATTCCCTTCTCATTGTCTAGCATTTACACATAATATCCCTTCCTAAGAATAATAATATCAACCTTCTTTTCCATAGAACTCAAAGGATTCCGGTCTATTTTCATCATAAGTCCATTTTTCACATCTTGAGTGGTTTAAATAAGGAAGTAGATGAACAAAAAACTACGGCTAGTCTTCTAAACGTAGGACATACCATCCAAATTGTATTTTAGGATGGCAATCTATTCCATGAATGATTCCTTCCATATTATTTATCATCATATAAATTCCAGATCCTATTGGTATGTTTTAAAGGGTATGGTAATTTTCAAGGGCCTCAATGTTAACATCCCTACAATTCCTCTCATCTCCATATATCAGTACCATAGGGATTTCAGAGAAATTTTAGGGGCTTAATTATAGTGGTGTACTTGTGGGTGGAGGCAAAGATTTCCATGCATATATTTGGCACCCCATTAGAGGAAATTTCAACCTAAAAATTCCCATGAAATTTCCATGTAATTTCCATGCCATAATATGTAAACCAATCAAAATTCTTAAACTTTAAAAAGAGGTAGATGTAAATATTTTGGAGGGAAATGAAAAAAAAATAATTTTTTTAATTGTATTTTTGGCTTATGTATTTATAGGTTTACTCAAACATCATGTGTACACACTCAATGGATGCAGAATTAAATTCCACACCCAGTGAGTACCCATTATGCATACTTTTGAGACTCACCCATATTGATTAAAATTGAAGATACATCAAAAAAATGTGTTCATTAAATTCTTGAAAAGGAAAGTTTTCTCATAAGTATGCATAATGGGTATTTGTTGGATGTAGAATTTAATTCAACATCCAACAAGTATATAAACCTTAAGTTTGAGTAAACCTATAAAAAGATAAGCGAAAAATACAGTTAAAAAATATAGTTTTCTTATTTTCGCTCCAAAATTCATAACTCTTATTTTATTATTTCAATTATTATTTTATTATTTTCCCATATGAGGCCACTTTTAGGTTGATCCTCTAATGTTAGTGCTTGTATGTGTTTTCCAGGAATTTCCTCATTTTTATCTTCAGCCTTGTACTTGTGTTATTGATGGCTCCAGGGTGGTGTGAGTTAGAGGCATTTGATGTTGAAAGGATTTTTGTAATGTGCGATCTTATGTGTTCTACGTTCATATCTATGGACAATATATTGGAAATTCATTTCCATTTTCCAGGTACTTTGTGTTTTCTTGGGGGTCTTGATCATTTTTCTTGGTGTTGGAAGGCAATTCTGGTTTAGGAAATCTCCATTGATTGTTATGGAAATCACCGAATGATCGCACCAATGGCTAACAAACAACGACAATTTTATGTATTGTTAGAGGTCTTATTCTGTAAGGAAATTGTTAGGGTTCTATGGATGTCCCTATTCAATTTTGAAGCTAAATCTTTCTCCTACCAAATTTGGAGTCATGATTTCATCCCCTCGCATTTGCCTCTATTTTTCTATAGGTTTAAGAGGTCATTCATGGGCCTCTATAGGTGGTTCCTCTAGAAAATGTTGGACTCCTTCATAGGCTCATGTGGCATTAGTGATCCAGACTCTGCGCATTAGAGGACTAGGGATCATGGGCTTATTCAAGTTAATAGTGGCTTGTAGGTTATCCTAAGGCACCTCTCGTTTTGATTTCTTGTCAGTCCTAAAGGTGAATTTTTCCTGGACTTATTCAACCCATCACTTTTCTCTCAGGCTTTCAGGTTGATCGCCTCACTCTCTCCATCCTGTTGCAATCTGTCAAGTTGTCTTAGGCAAAGTTTTTTAAAATAGAGATAGTTTTACCATTAAAAAAGGTACTCTTGGTATAATGACTCTTTCATTTAGGTGTTAATGTTTTTTAGTCATATAATTTCTCCATAATGTCATGGTTGAAATATGTTGAAAACTTAAGGTTTTCTATAGTCATGATCTTTGGTTTTAATTCCATGGCTGAAAATTTGTCAAAATTTTAAGGTTTTTCTGAGTCATGATATTTTATCTTTAATGCTATTGTTGAAAATAGTTATAATTATTTATCTCTAACACCATGGCTTAAAATTGTTGTAATTTTAAGGCCTTTCAGAGATGGGATATTTTACCTTTAATGACCATGCACGGAAATAATTGGAATTTTAAGGTTTTTCAGATTCATGATATTTTATCTTTAATGTTATTGTTATAAATGTTGAAAATTTATCAAAAATAAACATTATTGCAATGTGTCAAGTTGTCTTAGGCTAAGTTTTAAAATAGCCATACATTTACAATTTAAAAAGAAATTACTCTTGGTATAATGATTCTTTCATTTAGGTGTTAATTTTTAACATTTTTTTAATCATATAATTTTTCCATAATGTCATAGTTGAAATATGTTGAAAACTTAAGTTTTTCTATAGTCATGATCTTTGTTTTTAATTCCATGGTTGAAAAAATGTCAAAATTTTAAGGTTTTTCTGAGTCATGATATTTTACTTTTAATGCTATGATTGAAAATAGGTATAAGTATTTATCTTTAATACGGTGGCTGAAAATTATTAGAATTTTAAGGCTTTTCATAGATGTCATGTTTTATCCTTAATGTCATGCCCATTAAATCATTGGAATTTTAAGGTTTTTTGGAGTCATGATATTTTACCTCTAACGCCATTGCTAAAAAATGTTGAAAATTACCCACCCCTGCTCCCCCCTCCCCCGTCCCCCCCATCCCCTCCCCAATAAAAAGACATTATTCCAACATCAACAATTTTCATTTTCAGGGTGTTTTTTGCACAAACAAAATTGGCTTTCATTTCCATTTTTAAACAATATTGAAAATTTTATCCAAAAAAAGGTGTTGATGCAACATCAATGTTTTTCATTTTCAGGTTGTTTTCTCATGTTTTTTGGGGGTTTTTTGGCTAGATTTCTTATTTTTAGGAAATAGTGTTTGTTTGATTGGAAACTACATTTTGACCATCCATTAGAAAATTCAATAACAGACCAACTCTATTCTCTTCTTGGCCAAGGAACTATAGTCACTCAAAGCTTGACTTAGATGAAAAGAAGATGAACTCGATGCCCTTTGTTACCAATTGGAAGAGCTTTGACTGCAAAGGAAATTTGGTGCATAGCTTAACACTCCAAGCAACATTTCTTTGTCCTAAAAAGAAAAATTGACAGTTGACCTTAACAAAACTCTACTTGATGATATCCCTCCTGATCTATAATAGCATTTTGTAAATTTTTCTCTCTCTAGTCAATTTTGAATATCTCACACTTGTAGTATGGTAGGTAGCTATATTTTTAGTAATATTTGTTTGGATCATAACTTTGGAACTACCTTCCAGTTCCTTTTTGAAGAACCTAATGTTTGGAATTGACTGTAAACATTTCCCAAGTGTTTTGTTGCATTCGGGCATATGTTTATTATCAAATCTACTCATTGGGGTAAAGAACAAATCCTTAAGGAGTGAATGCTTTAAGGATGATTTTATGATTTTTTTTACTTCAATGATGATTTTCTATACTATAGTTTATAAATTATTGTAATTTTAACATCTCCATGGAAAGGTGGGTGTCATTGATTTTATTGCAAGTATACAAACTATTCATGTTCATTATTGAAAATGTTTATATTTTAGTTTAAAGAAAAAAACATGTTATTGTTAGCGGAATTTTTTAATTTGATGGCCTATTTTAATTTTTTTATTGTAATTTTTGTATTTATTTTTTCAAGACAATTTACTGGTTGGAAATTGTGCTAAAAAATCAACTCAGCCTCCTTTAGGCTCAAGTTGGCCCTTGAACTACAGGGTGCTCCCTCAGATCATTACTACACGAAGGGGTGTTTTAAGACGTTTATTTAAGAAAATATTTTAATTTTGTCTTAGACACTTTACCAAATTTTTAATTACCTTAAACGAAAGGAAAAACCAACCTTTTCCAATTAGGCAATTGTCTTAAATTAAGGCAAGATGAAAAACCAACCTTTTTTCCCATTGGGTGGGCTCAAGTAAATCGTATGTAATTGCATTAGAAAAAGAAACTTTTTATCTCAGCTCATAGGCTCAAGGCTTTTGTCTTCATTCCTCCTCCACAAATTTTAGTGAGTATCTAGACGACTTACCTCATGGGTGGAAGTGATTCATTTTTTCTTCCAAACATCTCCTTTCCATCCTTATATACCATTACACAAGGAGGGTTCAACCCACCTTCATAACACCTATGGTGATCGCATGCACATTTATCCACCTATCGTTTCCTAAATATGAAAGGGAATCTTTTCTTCGGTCCTCACTGGTTGATATCAGGTTTTTAGCACCTACAATATGTAAATACAAATTGGAGATAGGGGGATTTACTTTTTCCTCATTTTCTGAGACTGTGGTATGGTATTTCATGTACACGTAGATTCCTCTAGAATCACAATGGGAAATGTTCTAGTGCAACAACCTCGATGCTCCCATTTTCTCGGTTGACAAGTAAGAATCCACTCTTTAAACTAAAGGTTGTTGAAGTTTTAGATTTAGAGATCCTTGAAGAAGGTTTGTTGGGATCCATAACCAAAGGTGGAATAAGTGGGATGGCATGGCTAATCTGATGTGTCAAGTTAGGGTAATTGGTCGAGGTTTCTGGAAAGAGTTTCATGGAAAGGGGATCATGAATGGAGATAGTAATGCATGGCCCCTTATTAATACTAGTGGAAAAAAGGTCATTTATTGATACCCGCCATTGCCATGGAAACCCTGGTTACTACGAGGATTTGCTCATTTTTACAGATTCATTCTGAACTATGTCTTTAATCCCATTTTCCTTTGGATAGAACAAATGTATATTTATGCACCAAGATTTGGAAGAGGATTCATCCAAGTGTTCCCCAAACCCATGATACTAATCATAGTAAATTTCTTGGTTTTCGCAAACAACTTCAGTTCTTTCCCAATTCATTTCAGTTTGTAGCTCCATACATCTTCCAGAGTGTTTCTTAATATTTCCTCATCTTATATGTATTCCTTTGTCTTTTTAGCATTCTCTGAGGTCCATTAGATAACCCTTAGTCTAGCAATTTGTTTTGATGTGTTTTTCATCTCTTCTTTTTTCTAATGGTGTGCACTCTTATCTCGAAGTTGATTTCTAGAAAAAGAACCATGAGCAGGTACCATTATTTCCTTTCTTTACATTCAAAGTGAATATATATGAGTTTCAGTGATGGTTTTTGCAACCCTTTGTGACCTAGAAGTTTTCAGACTATAAGGAAACTCTCAAGACTTTTAGGTCTAGAAGATTGGACTCATATTAGAAAACCCCCTTTAATCCTTCAATCATATCTACTCTTAAAGGTCTACAAAGAGATGGAATCTCTCGCCTTTTTGAAAATGTTCAGTATTTCCACATAATATCTTAAGGAAAAAGGAAATCATTGGCCATCACTAATCGATATTAGTAGCTTTCTTCTAAACTCGGTTTCTGAGTACATTATTTTTCTCTTGTTCTGAGAAGAAAGGATTTGATAGTCGTTTTTCTAGAGTATAGGATGACTCGTTTCTTTGATTTATTTCCAATGTTTGATAAGGAAAGACCCCCTTTAAACATTTAATCATATATCCTTTTAAAGGTTATTAAAAAGAGACAATGACCCTTGCCTTTTTGGGAAGTGTTTAATATTCCAACATCGTATATCCAAAACAAAGGTCATAATTGGCCATCACCAATCATTAGTTGCTTTCTTCTAAAATTTGTGAGTGCATAAATTTTTTTCCCCGCTTAGCATGAAAAAGCTCTAATAGTCATTTTGCAAGAGTACAAGATGACTCTATTTCCATCACATTTAAGATCCTTTATCCCCTTATGGAAACCAAACCAATTTCTCTTTAACAAGTCTATTAGGAGGAACTCTCCTTAGATTCATATCTTCTTTGTCCTCTTATCTTCACACAACTGCAAACTGTAGAGTATCGAAATCAATTCAAAAAGATTATTTGATTCTTTTCCAAGGGATAGCCAACAAGTCTAAGTTTATTATTACATATATTTCCCAATATTCACAATTAGTTTCTTTCTATAACCTTGATGACATATTACCATAAATTATACTTGCAACATTTCTAAAAAGATATCCTATGAATTTTCTTTCCTCGTTGATTTTGAGATCCATATTCATCTTTGGAAAAGAATATGAAACCAATGTTCTTAGGAATAAAATATTGAAATCGAGCTCACACAATAGCTAAAAATGTCATGAATAGCTATTTGATTGCTGATTATTCCAGGGCCTTGGAATTACAAACTACATATTGAGCACCATTTTATAATGTGAAATATCTTTAGCATCTACATAGTAAAATGTGCAACCAAGAAACAAAGAATTTCACGTAGTTTAACAATGTTTCAATGTAAATTTGGAGAAAATGTAATTTTTGTGATATCATTTTGGGATACAATATCTATACATATGAAGCAACCATTGATCACTAAAAATAATGCCTTCATTCCCTTGACAATAAACCTTGAGAAGGGAAAATAAAGAAACCTTAAAAAACGAAAATAATGATCTTACAGTAACATTGATGTTGATGCTGAGTGAAACAACCTTTTTTATAGATGGAATGCACTCTACTATTGTTGGAATCTTAATGTAGACATTGTGTCAATTGACTCTTTTGTGCAGCCACTTAGCATCCTCGATAGTCCCTTCTATCTCAAGTGCGAGTCTAGGAGAGACTTCAACATAAACATAACCATCTACTTCTCCATGTGCATCATAAATGGGCTCAAATAATTCACATGTATCTTGGATATTTTTTATTACAAGCTCCGAGTAAGTGTCCTCAACTCATGTTCCCTCATTAATAAGTTTCCTGTGAAATAATATAGTGATTTTCCAAGAGATGCATGCTACAAATATCTAAACAATTTTCAAGATGAAACTTTTCATTTAGGAAAAAGGTACTTGGATTGATTTTTCTTGGTAATAGCTTAACATTTAAAGATAATATAAGCTTCATCATTGTCTACTAGAAGGCTATTGCATTATTTTCGATAGATAAACATAGTAGATAGAGGCAGGCCATTATAATGCTATCACATTAAATTGATGGCTTAAAAATCACTATACATTGCCAACTAGCAAGACTCTAAAAACCCAAAACCTATGAAGGATTCCCTTTCATGGTCATATAAAATCTATGGTATCAATTAGCTAACCTCATGTCCAACATAAAAAACTTTTCCTTATTACTTTGGGTTAGAGGATACAACAAAATTTCTCTTTTATGCGTCAACAAAGAGAATAAAGAGTTCAATGTGATGGGCATGTGGTCACTATATTAGTTTTCAAACTCAAGGAAATTGGAAATTTATCATCAATATTTAACAGTTATTTCTTGTAGAATGAAAGTTAAGAAACCAAATGGTTGAATTGGCCATGTTATGGGTGCATCTTTTTCTCAACCACAATTATTTGACATTATAGAAAATTGTATTATTACATTTGTTGTATTTGGTAAATACCATTTGTGCAGTTACCAAAACTGGTAAGTTGTACACATGGGATGATGGTATCCACCATGTTGGTCTCAAGGGGCATGGAAACATTGTTCATTGTGGGATTCCCAAGAATGTCTCTAGTTGTTCAAAGGGTGTCAAAATCAACTACATTACTTGTGTAATATAGTATCGCTAAGTACTACACAGTATGAGTGGTTAGATATTTAATTAAGACAACGTTATCATTTCTTTAAAGGATGCTAGCTCAATGGAAGAGCACCTACCTTATAAGCAAGAGGTTGGTGGTTTGATTCCACCATGTCCTAACATGAATTGATCAATGATATTGTAGTTCATTTTTAATTAAACACTTTTTATATTGATTTATTTCAATGGTGAGATATCTTGGATTCATTGTCTTATATTGTCTCTAAAGAGACGATAGCTAAGATTAAAGATACAATGTCTCTATAAGGACAATATGGCTTTAATCTCAACTATTATATGTGGAGAGACAAAAATGGAATTGTCTCCTAAGAGACAATAATGCTTGACTTACATATTGTCTTTACAAAGACAATTTTTTAAGACAATAATTTGAGACAGTGGTTTACAGACAATATTAAGACAATACAAAAAGTTTATTTTTGTGTCAAGTTAAGACAATTTACCCAAAAATTGTCTCAAATAATATCTTAAAACCCCCCTATATGTAGTAGTCGATGTTATGAGACTTATTGTTCATGGAAATGAACAATAGTCCTTTTAAGCATAGTGGCCAGATTTAGGGTTTGGAGAGGTGGTTCCCTAAGGTTTCAGATCCTTGCTTAAATAAATAAAATCCTACCTTTCAAATATAATTAAAGTTTAGACATTCAACCGTGATAGAGTAACATAGCTTAAAAGATGTGGGAAAAACACTTAAGAGACCATCATCTAACAATTACACTCAACCTGAGCATTTATGTCATCTGATAAGATTAGAAAGCATGAAGAAGGATCTTCAACAACTCAACAATATGTAAATGTGTGTTATGTAGAAGGCAATATTCTAAAGGTGCAGAGGGACCACATTTGACAGTCTATCTATTTGATTTACTTAGTATTGGACATAACTTTTCATGAGAAGTAAGGGAGGTTGATTGTCATAACTTTGCATGGGAAGTAAGGGAGGTTGATCCTCAACCTAGCCTCTGGGAATGATCTACACAAGTTCAAAATATATAAGGAGAGAGATATTAAATTCATACTAAAACACTTACAAAGTAAACAAATTCTATAAAAAAATGAAATTAGAAAGTTTTGATTAAAAACTACCGAAGATTCAAACTTTACAAAAATTGCAAAATTTTTTGGGCCAAAGGCTAACCCTTCTTCCCTACAAATAAAACAATATATAGAAAATCTAATCTTGAAGCTATTACAAGCTTTTAGGATTAAAGATATAATAATAAAAACCATAAACTAAAAATAAATAAAATCTCTAATTTGTTACAGGAAATCTGGAAATGGAGAGAAATCTCTAATTTGTTCCAGGCAATCTGGAAATGGAGAGAAATTTGACTTTCTTCATTCTTGAAACTGGTTACTCAAATGTTGCTTCAAAATCTGCCTGTAATTCTGAAATTGTCTCGTTGATATTCATCCTCCATAAAATCAATCTGTAGCTGATCCTTTGAGTGTTGATCCTCTGAAATTACGTTAAATGTTTGGTAATTATTTTTAACTAGTTGAAATTTCCAAAAATAGTTTTCATTTTAAGATATCCTCATCTAATTTCTTTGAAATGCATCAGGTTAATAAAATGATAAATTTGTCAGGTAAGAGTAAAAGATTATTCTTCCACCATCTTAGATTGCTGCCTCAGCTGCTCCAAATATAGCATGATAGTAGTAGAATCTTAATCTTTTCTTCTATGTAACATTCTTATTCCTTTTTGAAATAAAAGTTCTCAGAGGATATCGATAATTGTAACTACTAACCCTTGTTTCATGATGTCATTTTTTGCCAGGTTATCAATTCAAACAGCCAACCGGAAATAACCAGGGCCAGAATAATTTGCTGACATGAACCCTGAGACTGGCCTTAACATTATCCCAAGAGGATCCACACGTATGTTATTGTTCAAAGACATGTGTTTTACCCGACATAGCAATCTTTCTTCTTAACTGTTTTATAGATGGGTTCTCGCATGGTTTGCAGGAAAGCTTAATTTTCCTTAGACATGCAATCTCCAAATTTGGAATTCAACTATACCTTTTCCAAATTTTTCAAGCTATGACCACACAAATAGGTGCTGGATGCATCTTTTCTCTGGTTTATGGTGGTAACAAATACCATTCGCAAACTTTTCAAGCTATGATCGCACAAATAGGTGGTTGGTGCATCTTTTCTCTGGTTTACGGTGGTAACAAATACCTTTGAAAAAGAGGATTTCAACATGTTGATCACTGTATATTTTTTCACACATTCAGTCTTCTAATTTCCAGCGATAATAGGTTGTCAGAAAGCCAACAAGTCTGCAATGTCACTCTGCAAATTCAACAATTTTCCCTGGGAACATTCTCTTTGAACCTCCAACCATCTTGTTCTCGCTCTCCAAAGTGTGACACAATCAATCTTTGAATATATAGAATCTGAAATATTGACGTGTATAGGTACTCGACAAGTTAATTCACCATCACTCTAATTTTTTCTTCATGATCAGAAAAGAATCACCATCCTAAGAAAGTTGTTCTAGGATACTCACAATGTCCTATGCCAAGTTTGGATGATTACCCCTTACTGAAAATATAACCAGTATCAAGGTAGCACCACATTCTTGACCCAACTGTTCATGTATATTCTTACCCCTTATCAACTCTGATAGGAGGGTTATAGCAGCTGTTGTAACAGCTGGGATCTGGTCTGTATATATGATGATCTGCCCTCCAGTTTCAACCAGATTTTTCTGGCCATGAATACTGTCTTTGACAATCAATGACAAGAATCAAAAGCAAAATGCCTTCAACTCATTATTCTGTGATGTTGAAGCTTGCAATCCAAGGCACTAACGATTAAAAAACTATCCAACCCGTGTCATTAACACTCTCCTTGCAGAGTTCCACCAAATCTGTAATTTCCTTTACTTTGCTCATCCTTTTCAACAAATACAAAAAAAAGAAGTAAACTGATTGCTGGATGACAATGACTACATGAAACACATGACTTATATTTGTAAGCAAACAAACAAGGCACAAATCCACTTTGCAATATGAAACGGCTAGCCATGTAGTCTGGAGTAGCGCATATAGACACTTGAGGATCATATCATTTTCTAGAATTTCCGGGCTGTGTGTTTCTAGAAATCTATCCATCACGTAATCTGGGTATCTACTCTTCAAAAAAAACATCAAAATATCCCAAACTGTTGAGGAATTTGTAAAAATTCCCGCAATGATCTGATTGACGCCGTTGTGCCAAAAAAAGCCATCTTTAAGATTTTTGAAATTCCTCTCCATCTGCTCAGAAACCCTAATCAAAATTGACGGTCCGGGAAAAATGACCAATAACAATGTTTACATCTCTGAAAAATGACCAATAACAATGTTTACATCTCCTTCTCTTTTATGAATGACCAATAACAATGTTTACATCTCTTTCTCCTTATGAATGACCAATAACAGTGATGCATTTGTTTTGTTTCTTCTTGTTTTCTTTGTTTACCAATCTGCTCGACACCTTCGAGTTCATTACGCACATTTGCATTGGGAATTGGTCTTTGCCTTTATCGCTATGGGAAAAAAAATATTCATTAGTAAAGCTACCTTTTAACTAAACAGATTCAAAATACTATTAGCTATGGGAAAAAAACATATTCATTAGTAAAGCTACCTTTTAACTAAACAGATTCAAAATACTATTAGTTTTGAAGTGTCGATGCATAAAAAATTATGTTTTACAACAATGGCACATATCAACTTTGATCACTCATCCTAGTGATGGGAAAAGTGACATGACACACGGAATTGCAAACACGTGACAAGATCAAAACTTTGTAGAACTCTGTAAATCTCTAAAGCCCAGGTATGAAGACGACGTGCACATCATTTGTGATAAGAGAAGAATCATCAACAATAAGATGTATACACTCTGACATCCGTTTCTCTGTTGCACAAGCTCCCATTAATGGTTTTTAATGCTAGATTTAAAAAGTGTTATAATTTCAACTTTAAAAAATTGTGGTACAAATACCACCACTTTATCATTTAAAAAAGTTGATTTTCATATTTTTGATATGTAAATATAGGTTTCAAATACTAGATTTCTTATTTTAAAATTATGATTCTCAATAAATTGGTAACTTAATTCATAACATTTAAACAGCACCATCAACTCAGTATTCTCCATCATTCAGATTAGAGATCTAGAGCTACCATTAACCAATTGTTTCACTATTAAGGAGGATTTGTAACTCTATTGGTCAAGCTTCTTGACTGCTGAGAGCTTTTTGCTGGACTATGGATGAATACAAGTCATTCCATGTTCCATGAAGACATACATGGGTTTTACAGATTGCACTAACATGGCATTAAGCTATCATTAATTATTTAAAGTTGTATACTTAAATGGCTGGAAATGTAAGCTTTTGTAAAGATTGCTTAATGTTTTAGCAGCGAGATGAATGACAAAATCTGCCACTAAATTAGAACCAGACTTATTTATTTCTTATCTTCCTTACTTTGGCATATCGTGAGTTAAGATTATGCGGACATTCCCAAGCTCAAAACGTTGTGTGTTGTCTCTTATGTTCTTAAAATAAATTCCTCGCATATAGAATTATTAGATGGTATTATGCGAATTAAGAAATTGGCATAAGATTATGTAGACATTCCCGAGTTCAAAACATTACGTGTTGTCTTTCATGTTCTTAAAATAAATTCCTCATATGTACATTTATATGGACAATTATTAAATGGCATTATGTGAAGTAAGAAATTCATTTATTAAATGTTGTTATATGAGGTAAGAAATTGTGTGAAGTAAGAAATTGGCCTATCTTATGTGGCATGAGTAATGATGAATAAGTTGAACTGGAAATTATCACAAGGGAAGAAACTAGGGAAGGAATTGAAATTTATATGATAATTGTTGATGAAGCTTCATTCATGTGATTACAAATACTTGGTAACCATACATACATACACATTAATCATTAATCATGAGTGATACCTTACAATGGAAATTGGAATTGAAGGTTGAGCACATACTGAGGGTAGTATGTGCTCAAACATTACATTGTATTGAAGGAATTGAAGTTTTTTTCATACAAACATTACATAACACGTTGTAGTATTATCCATTTTGTGTGGAATATATGTTCAAAGATCATGCAATCAACAAACACCATCTTAAGGACACGGAGAATGATGATTCTCAGATCTAACTTTTTTTCATATTCAAAAACGAGGTTCAAATCTCAATTCGGAGCTTAATTGGCTTGTCATTGTTATGTTCATATTTTCTTTATTATATGTAGTTGGTTCAATTGAGAATAGAGCTATGAATCATAGTGCACTTGAATTTTCCTTTGGACAATTGATTTTGGAATTACCTACAAACATATGGTTGGTCATATTGATGGTTGGCATATTTTATTTACAACCAAATTGGACATGCATTGGGTAAGCATATATAATATATAATATTATATATAATATAAATCCCATGTGATCGATGACCCATTAACTTGATTGAATTATAACAAACTAAAAATTTTTAATTGAGCAAGATAGTCTTCATTTAATTCGCATATTGCAAAACAATATAGTTAATTCAACCTAAATTTTTTAATTGAGCAAGATAGTTTTCATTAATTCGCATATTGCAAAGAATATAGTGTCGCGCGGAATTTTGCACATAGATTTATAATCAAGAACATAGAACTCATAATTAATTCTAATGGAAGAGAACTTGTATTAATTAACTCATAACTAATTCTAAAGGAAGAGAACTTGTATTAAATTTAGAGAAAACACTAGATATTTGATTCCATAGAGTATTTATGTTGGTGAAGTGAGCGGTTAGAAGTCACTCATTTGTTAGTGAATGATTGAGTATAGGATGTCATGGCTCAATAAATTTTTATTATAATTGTGATAAATTTTTATTATAATTGTGATTGAATATGGTTGATATTGATTGAATTTGGTTAACTATAATTACAAATGATTGTTTACACTTATATACACCATATTGGTAAATCATGATATACTAAGCTTTAATTTTTTTTCTTAACTATAATAAACTATATGTAAGTATAATTATTTTTCATATAATATAACTCAATTATATTTAATATTGGAAATTTATAATTTTAATTTTTCAAATGGCATAATTAATCCAGGCTTAGAGGTTGTGGAGGGTTGGATAGTCATTTCCATGAGAAATAACTAAACCTAATGTGGTATCCTACCTATGGGGTTTAATTATTATAACATGTATAATGGTGAGATCAAGAGGCATGGATCCACAACATCCCATCACACAATTAGATTGGGCCTCCAAAGAATTCTATGGAGGGCATCTCATGCTAGTTTATGGTCTTATGATGCTCCTCATCATTTTATATCCCACACAATGTTATTTGTTCTATGTAATGTAATTTCTCTTGTTGAAGTCATTGGCCACCTTGGATGAGAGGTGAAACCGCTAAAAAAAGAAAATTCTGAAAATAGCATTTCTGGGCCCCTTCCTATTTATAGCAATCCTTGGTCTATCTATAGGAAGTAAAATTGAATTTGGTCTTAACATCAATTTAAAATATTAACTCATTAATCTCCATGAGTTAATTAGTTGTAAAAATTAAACTTGAAGTCTTTGTGAGAACATGCAATTAGTTGTCCCACTGATTGAGGAATTTATCCTTTATTCTCTCCACTGAGGAATTAAGTATGAGTTCTATAATGAGAGAATCAGTTGACATAGTTCTAACTAGTCAAGTCCAGTTAGATTATTTTAACAAGTTGTTAAAATAATAAAATATAGTTTGTTAATGTTTGCATGCATGTGACAACTATTATTTTAGATAACTGAGTATTTTCTCATGGATAACTGATGCATGGCAGTTCAGACAGAGACTGAGTTGAGATCAGATTAGGGACAATCTACTATCAGATGCTTGGATCTTCCCATGGAATACTCCTTGCATGCAGGAGGAACTGGAATCATCAAGGATTGCATAGTAGGACCTGAGGTTGACAGTAAGTATGGTCCCAGGCCAATTCACATATGTTTGTAATTGGACCCCAATCAAAATTGTGCAAGAAAATAGGGGATTGGAGGACTTGTGGCCTATACATTGAGGCCTAGTGAGTCTATGATCTTCATCTTTTGGCTGCAGAGAGTACAAGATAGCTCTTGAGCTGATATTTTTTGTAAACATAAGAGGATTTCCACTTGATTGATCATACAGTGTTGGGGTTTTATGCTGGTGCTTTCCCTAGAGATATATCTTGTGTTATGTTTGATTATTTCTCTTGATCAATTATATGTGTTTATACTTGATGTTGCTCATGAAATCGATTTTGATTCCACTTAATGCTTTTTAGAAGTAGATCAAGTATTATGCTTTAGGAAATTGCATATATTAGTTTGAACTATAGGTGAAATTTCTACATGGTATCAGAGCATAAGTAATCAAGAAAGGAACAATATAAAAGCAAGAGAAAGAAAGTCGAATTTTATTATTTGGGATATGGATATCTAGTTTTCATCACAGTTCAGATTTCATCCAGATGGCCTTCACTGGTTTGAGGCTTGAGTATGCCCTTGATGGCAGCTCAAACTTCATAGCTTGGAAGGATCGCATGGAGGCAATATTGGAAGATAATGGGATTAAGCACTTCATTGATAAAGATGTCTGTAAGCCTACTGATGCTACTCAGGTTGCAGACTTGAAGAAGAATGTGGCTAGAGCTAGGAGAATAATCCTAGAGGGAGTTTGAGATCACATAGTCTCGAGCCTCCATGAGAAGGAGACTCCATTTGCAATGTGGGAAACATTGAAAGATTTATATCAGAATAGTAGTGATTATAGGATGCTGGCACTGAAGGACAAGCTTCAAAAGATCAAGTGTGAAAAGGGCGACACAATCAATACATTCTTGAACAAGCTCATCAACTACAGAGATGAGCTTGCAAGCATAGGGATCACTATCGTTGATCATGATATGGTGAGTCTAGCACTCCTTGGCCTTCCTAAGATCCAGCATAGCTACCAAGACCCAGATTGGGAATGACTATGGTCATATTTGATGCAGGAGGAGATCAGATGGAACACCAGAGATGGAGCTTCTTCATCAAAACACGATGATGAAGAGAACTTGGCTTTAGCATCTAAAGCTAAGAAAGGGAAAGGGAAGGCATCCCAATCCGAGTATTCTCAAGGAGGGAAGAAGTTTGACAAGTTGAAGGTGAGATGCTTTCATTGTCATGAGTTGGGTCACCATGCTACTAGTTGCCCAAGGAAGAAGTCTAATAAAGGTTCCTCCAAGGAATTTGATGGTGATGCTCTAGCTTCACAATTTGAGATGGATTTCTCACTTATTGCATGCATGGTTTCATCTAGCATGAGATGTGTTTGGTACTTGGACAGCGGAGCTTCTTCCCACATGTCAGGTGACAAGACTATTCCCAGCACTTTGGAGGAGAAGGATCTCTAGATACAGATCGAGATGGGTGATGAAAGAAAGTACCATGTCTCAGGTGAAGGTATGGTTGTGTTTCAAAGGGAGCATGGTTCTCCCCTCTCTCTTCCTAATGTTATGTATGTACTAGGGCTAAAAAGCAATCTTGTGTTTATTGTTATGCTTGAGGATAAAGGTTATGATGTAGTCTTTAGTTTGGGAAAGGTTTTCCTAAGGCATATAGGCACTGGACAGACCAAACATATAGGGATTCGAGTTAAGAACCTCTATAAGTTACAGGTAGAAGATTGTGCTACTTTGAGTTCCAGAGAAGAAGTGATGCATGGCCAAGATATTGGCGATTTATGGCATAGGAGACTGGGCCACTTGCGTGATGGGGCCTTGAAGATCATGCAACAAATTTCTACCGGATTACCCAAGTGCAAGTTGGAGCAAAGGAGCACATGCAAAGTTTGCACTTTGGGTAAGTATGCAAAATATTCCTTTCATGATCAATATGGTAAAGCAGGAGCAATTATGGAGTGAGTTCATTCAGATGTATGTGGACTCTTCTCTACACCCTCCATGGTAAAGCAAAGGTATCATGTTATTTTTGTTGATGATTTTTCTCATAGATGTTGGATCTACTTCATGCAAAAGAAGGATCAAACCTTCATGAAGTTTTGTGAGTTCAAAGGTTTGGCAAAGAAAGAATCAGGGATGAAAGTAAAGGCCTTGTGAAGTGATCATGGTGGAGAGTATATTTCCTAGCAGTTTAAGGACTTTTGTGATTTAGAAGGAACCAAATGGGAACTCACAGTACCTCATAATCCACAATAGAATGGGGTGGCTGAAAGGAAGAATAGATCTATTATGGGCGCAACTCAATCGATTTTGCATGACCAAGGCCTACCACTTCATCTGTGGGCTCAGACATACAATACAGCAGTATATCTTCAGAACATAGGTCCTCATCATATTTTGGAGATGAAGACACCTATGGAGGCTTTTTCAAGGAAGAGACTAGATGTGAGTCACTTCTGAATCTTTGGATCACCAGTCTTCTATCATGTGATGAAATATGCTTGGAAGAAGCTAGACCCAACAGCTGAGTTGGGAATACTTGTGGGGTACACAGATACACCTCACAACTATTGTGTGTTTCTGCTTGCCAGTTACAGGACCATAGTGTGCAGGGATCTGAAGTTTGATGAGCAATGAGTGATGCGAGTATCACTTGAGAGGGAGCTCAAGTTTCATGACGATGATGAGGAACTATTAGTTCCTAAGGAGGAGGAGCCTTGTGATGATGTGGATCAGCCGCATGCAGAGATTCTAGTAGTGGAGATCACCACTGCTAGAGAGTCTTCCAGAGATGGATAGAAACGCTCACAGGAAGCTGACAGATTAATGTAGGATGCTAGAGAGAATGTGGGGCAACCATCCTCTCAGCGTAGATAAAGGAGATCTCCCGATAGATACACTCGCTACATGGCCCTACTTGGGGAGTGTGTAGAAACCAAGCCTTCTTCTTTTAAGGAGGCAGTGTAACAGCCAGTTTGGGTTGATGTGATGGTAGATGAGTATGATTCTATCATGTGGAACAGTGTTTGGGATGTTGTCCCTAGACCAAGGGACAAGTCAGTGGTTACTTCTCGATGGCTTTACAAGGTAAAGCAGGCAGCTGATGGTAGTATTGAGAAACACAAGGCAAGGTTTGTTGTTTGTGGGTTTTCACAGGTTGAGGGGATTGACTCTGATGAGACCTTTGCTCCTGTTGCAAGGTACTCATCGATTAGATCAATAAACTAGCACTATCAGCATAGATGGGTTGGCAGATCCATCAGATGGATGTGAAGACAACATTCCTCAATCGGAATATTGAGGAAGAGATATACATGGAGCAACCAGAGGGATTTGAGACCTTCGATCATGAGTCACATGTGTGTCTGCTCAAGCGACCATTGTATGGGCTGAAGTAAGCACCTTGTGCTTGGTATACTAGGATCGATAGTTATTTCACGGGGTTGGGCTTCACCAAGAGTGAAGCAGATGGCAACCTCTACCACATCATTGTAGATGGTAAGCTATTGATTATTGTACTTTATGTCGATGATCTGATTTTGAAAGGTGATGAACAGTTGATCAAGTCTTGCAAGGAGGATCTTGCAAGAGATTTTGAGATGAAGGACATGGGCCTCATGCACTACCTTCTAGGCATGGAGGTGTGGCAAAGAGATGGGGAACTATTTGTGTCTCAAGGCAAGTATGCCAATGGGATACTCAAGCGCTTCCACATGGAGATGTGCAAGCCCATGGAGATTCCTCTAGCAGGTAACTCGAGGAAGTAGGGTGCTACTTCAAGTGAGGTAGTAGTTGCTACTGTTTATAGGCAGCTTGTGGGTTCACTCATGTATTTGGTGAACACATGAGCAGATTTTTGCTTTGCGGTGAGCCAACTGAGTCAGGCTATGGTTCAGCCAACCAAGTCATTTTTTAAGGCGGCAAATCATGTGCTGAGATATCTCAGAGGCACTACATAGTATGGATTATGGTATAAGCAGACAAAGGGAGTGAAGCTCCAAGGCTTCATGGATGCAGATTGGGCAGGTAGTCCATCAGACAAGAAGAGCACTCCTGGAGGAATCTTCAACCTTGGGTCAGCTGCAGTTTCTTGGTATATCAGGAAACAGAGATCAGTTGCACTTAGCACAACAATGGCAGAGTACATGGCAGCTAGTCAGGCTACATATGAGGCCATCTGGATGCGGAAGAGTCTAGTGGGATCGTTTGGTCAGATGATGGATCCTACAGTGATACATTGTGATAATAAGAATTGCATTAAACTCTTTGAGAATCGAGCGTTTCATGACAGGTCCAAGCATATAGATATCTGCTATCATCATCTATGGGATTGTGTTGTCAAGAGGATCATGATGTTGCAATACATTTCCACTGAGGAACAGGATGCAAATATTTTAACAAAGGCAATGTCAAAAGGGAAGTTTGAGTTCCACAGAGATAGGATCGAGGTTGCTGATAATCCCTTTCTTGTTGAAAGGGAGTGTTGAAAAGTGTGCAACAAGAAATGCCAAATTTAGAATTTGCTAAAAAATAGAACTCCTAAAAATAACATGTCTAAAAATAGCAGTTTGGCCAGTGAGGTCATTGGCCAACTTGGGTGAGAGGTGAAACTTCTAAAAATAGAAAGTTCTAAATGTAGCATTTCTGGGTCCCTTCCTATTTATAGCAGTCCCTGGTCTATCTATAGGAAGTAAAATCGAATTTGGTCTTAACAGCAGTTTAAAATATTAACTGATTAATGTCCATGAGTTAATTAGTTGCAAAAATTAAACTTGAAGTCTTTGTGAAAAAATGCAATTAGTTGTCCCAATGATTGAGGAATTTATCCTTTATTCTCTCTAGTGATTAAGGAATTAAGTATGTGTTCTATAATGAGAGAATCATTTGACTTAGTTCTAACTAGTCAAGTCTAGTTAGATTATGCTAACTGCTGAGTCCCAAACTTACATCTTCCCTAAATCCATTTTTAGCCTTTTTCTCCAGTTACCTGAACCTCTAAGCTATCAAATCATTGAATATTAGTTTAAAATGAGAATATAAATGGTTTCCTAAGTATGTTTTGTGACTACTGTTTGATTTAGATTTTTGTTCAACCAGCTGCGGAATCTGTCACTTTCCGCAGCTAGAATCAGTTTCCGCAACTTTTTTGTTAAACTCTATGCTACAGGTGTCTATTGAAGAACTCAGCCACATGGGTAAGCTACAAAGGACGTGGACATGGAACGTGTCCCCTTGGTTCAGCCAAGTCATCCATAGAAGCCTGCGGGCAAAGCTGGTCAAACGGTGGTCAACACAAGGAGTTTAGCGATGGCACGACTTTGTTTTCATCATTAGGAGGATTGCGTGGCAAGGTCGTGAGTTTTAGGAGTTGTGCTAACACCTAGGGACTGCTCATGAACCGAATCCAACAAACCACCTCCTTGGATTTACTTCCTAGGGCTACCATGCTGCTAAATTTCTGATTATGGTCTTTTACGTGTCTGGCTACCAGCGCAGACCTTGTTAATTAGTTATGTATTTCCTGCTATAAATAACGCATCTTCGTATGCGTATAGGCTAATAGCTACTGTTGTGTAATCTTGATTGTTGTACGAGCCATTGAGCCGAGACTTAGTTTCTATTTTATGACTGCATTGCAATATATGAGAAGACACTGATTTTGCGTTCAAATTCGTTATTGGTTCTGATTGACCGAGGTTACAGAGGGCCCCTGTACACCAAGGTCCTATAGTTGATGTATAGCTTTATGTTTTTCTTCATTTTACACTGTTGATACCATAGATATTTGTTGTATATATTAACTTGCTCATGGTATTTATGTTATTTGTTGTCCATAGCTTCTTTTATGATTTTAATTGATTGTCAACTGATCAGTGTTTGCATTTCAGGTTCTAATAGGAAGCCCGGGTAGTGCATATAGTTTTTGATGACTAATGACGTGATGGAGTTATCTTGTCCTACTGCTGATTTGTTTTATTGGTTCTAATTCCAGCATTGTTGTTTCTTTAGATTTGCTTTGTTCATTTACTTTTCTGCAAGGTAGATATTAGACTATTCGTATCATTCTTTAGTGACCTCCTATAGCCATACCGAGTCGAATGGTGAGGGATTGAGTATCAATGTATAGATTGATACTAGTTTATTTACTTTTGCAAGTTAGTGATTAGATTACTCATAACATTCTTGGTTACCTCCTATAGTCAGAGCGAGTCAAATGGTGATGGATTGTAGGATGAGTGTGTAGTTTAATCTTAGTTTTATTTTATGCAATTTAGATATCAGATTACTCAATTTGTGTATGATTACCTCCTATAGCCAGAACGAGTCGAATGGTGAGGGGTCAAAATTGAATTGATGTGATATGATTTAGTTTACTTTGCTTACAGTTTTTAAATTGCTTTGAGTTCATTCTTTTCTTTTATTTATACAACAGCAAGGATACTGGGTTCCATAGTCACTAGTTCACTATTTTGTTAATTAGAATCTAGGCACATCTTGATTTCATCATTGTAAGTTTGAACACCTTTGGAACACTTTGAAGTTTGGAAATTATTTTAAAGGCCATCATTACCTTGAATAATTTTGTCCATACTTGATTACTAGAATCACCATCTCACATTAGGGAATCAAGAAGAAGATAAATCCAAAAACAAATCAAAAACTAAAAACGACAAAGAAATAAGAAAATGGTTATCTTGCATAGATAGTGCACTTCACTTCAACAGTTTACGACTCCTAGATTGACAATTTATGTAGCAATTTAGAACACACTAAATTGACCAAACATTTTGGCATCGTTGTCGGGGAAGTGAAACTAGGTAGCCAATTTCTTAAAAAAAAAAAACAAGAAAATTTCAAGGAAGGTAAAAATTGATGATTTCTCAAAGTATGCTCTCCTCTTGCACCTAGCATGACTTGGAGGATCAGAAAAGAGAGTTATTGATTCAGTAATTTCTTAAGTATGCTCTCTTCTTGCACCTAGAGTGATCTGGAAGATCAGAAAGAGAATTATTAACTCGACTTGAAGAAAATAAAAGAAAGAAAAATGGCATGCATAGAGCAAGAGATTCTAGGGGAAGGTTTATAGCTAGAGCCAAGAGTTCAATTTTTACAACTCCATCTACTCCAAGGTATAGGCAAGATACACCTACAACATCTCCAACTCATACTCCTAGCCTTAGGATCCCTGGAATTCAAGAGGCAGTAGTTAAATTAGGAGACTCTCCCACACTATCCACCGAATCTGAGTTAGGAAAAGACCCTTTCTTTACTTCTACATGAAAACACATTGTAATTGAGGAAGTGGAATCACCTGAAGAAGAAGAGGGATAAATTCCTCCTCGTTCGCCATTGATAGAAGAACTAGAGGACTCTGAAATCTCTGAAATCTTTGAGGAAGCTATCAGGACAGAGGAAATAGTAAACGGATTTGGAGGAGGTAGAGGTAGAGGTAGAGGAGGAGGAAACAATGGAGGAGGTAGAGGTAACAATGGGGGAAATAGGGATGGAGACAACTCATTTGGATTTCCTATAGTTGATGAGGAATCTCGAACAACAATGAAAAACATCTCACCATATGTCCTCCCAAAATTTTATGGGTTGAGAAGTGAGGACCCTGAAACATTTTTATTTGAGTTTGAAGTCGTGTGCCAAACTCATGATTACATGGAAGATGCTCAAAAACTCAAGTTGTTTCCTTCAACATTGAAGGGAGCTGCACTAAAATGTTTCATGGGATTAGTTACTCAATCTATTATGACTTGGAATGACATGAAACAAACATTTTTGGATAGATACATGGACTATTGTATGCCCACCAATCATAATGATGAGGTATTCAAAATGGTACAAAAAGAAGATGAAAACTTGGAGGATTTACTTGAAGGATTTCAATGCAACCTCAAAAGAGAAAAAATGAGTAACCTAGATGAAGAAACCTTGAAAGCCCTTCTATTAAAAGCCATTAGAGATGAATGAATAGATATTTTGAATATGATGGGGAAAGGAGATATATCTCAACTTCCACTTCATGATATAGTAGAGCTATGTGTCCATCTCTCAAGGGGAAAATCTAAAACTAGAAAAGGGCCTAGAGATCCTTCTCTCACTAGAGAAAATAAATCTGCAACTGGATCAGTGAGTAGGGCTGAGATTGGCAACATTCTTGATGAGTTCAAAAAAGATATTTTAGGGAGTCTTAGTGAGCAACTAGACACCCTTAAGATACCAAACAAGAAGAAAGCAGAAGTTGAAGCTTTGGCCATCTTTTGTCCTAAGTGTAGGAAGAAACATGCTCTAAGGGAATGCCCCTTGGATGCAAAATTTGTAGAAACATGCACGATTTTCTCAGAAAGCCATGAGACCAAGGATTGTCCTTTAATTCCTGGGCTCAAAGCTATCTTTCAAGAAGACCCAAATTCAATTGAGTCTCTCTGTTTTGTTTCAAGGAGACCTTGGTAGGGGCAACAAAATAAAGGGTTTAATAACCCCACAAACTTTCAACCCCCACCAAGTTGGAATCCTTGGCAACAACCTTGGTCCCAACCTCAAAATCCATTTCAATCATGGGTACAAGGTATGCAAAATCCTTATGGGAGATTTGCTCAATTTTGTCAATATCCTCCATCTTTTCAAAACCAACAAGTTCCACAATCTCCAAATCAAAATCCACAACTTTCATTACCATTTTCACAACAACAACCTTCTCAACAGAATCCAAATTCCCAACTCTTGCTTCCATTCCAACAAAAGACAAATCAATTATCTTCCCATTCATTGCCAAATCCAAATAATAAAAACCCTCAAAATGCTTACATGGTAGAAGGACAACAATTTCCTACCTATATGATTGTTCCTCTCAATGATGTACAACTCAGATATGGTAGAGTCTTAGACAAGCCTTCTATAGATACTCAAAAGCAAAGCATTTCTGAGGAAGAATCTCTTAAAGCCAATAATGGTTCTGAAGCATCTCTTCAAAACCAAAGCACTCAAGAAGAAAAAGAAAAAGAATCAACCCCCACAACTCCTATAGTCAAGCAACTTGCATCTTTATCCACACCTCCTTTTCTTGAAAGATTACAAATTGATAAAGGAGTGAAAAAACAAATCTTGTTGCCTGACTATGATTTTCTAGATGAATTAAAGAATGTCTGTATCAATATTCCCTTGTTACAAGCTATTAGAGAAATTCCTATTCTAGCTAAAACAATAAAGGAGTTGAGTCTCAAAAGACCAGGAAGGAAACTGAGAGATACAAGAAGAATCCACCTGGTAGGAAAAATTATAGATATCATGATGGGAAAAGTTACCATGCAGAAGTATGTAGATCCTGGTAGTCCAATTGTCAAAACACATATCAATGGGGTAGAAATTCCAAATACTTTGATTGATTTTGGGGCTGCTATCAACATTATGAGTAGACAGACTATGGAACAACTAAAACTTCCTAATCTTATTTTTACACCTACTTTACTGCAACTTGCAGATCGATCAATTATTAAACTAGATGGTGTATTGGAAGACATTTCGGTCTTCTTAGATTCTTGAGAGTATCGAGTGGATTTCATGATTTTAACTCCCAAGAGTAATCTAGGACGGCATCCACTCATCTTAGGAAGACCTTGGCTAGCCACAGCTGATGCTTTTATCAGTTGTAGATCAGGGGATATGTATATTTCTGATGGTAATTCGACAAAGAAATTCAATTTGTATCCTCCAGCAAAAACAATTACAGAAATAGGAGATAATGAATGGGTCGATGATGAGGACACTATACAACCTGTCTGTACCATTTCTGAAATCAGTGAAGATAGTCAAATTCTGAACACATTAGAAAACTTTGAAACCTCTTCAGAATATGACCACCCACAATTTCAGTTAAATTCTGACATTGAGTATCTATCATCTAGACAAATGTCTCTTTACTCTATGGAAGAGTTTGGTAGTTCCACCACTGAGATTTTTCCAGGTAAAACATTGAATATCAACAAAAACTTGGAAA
>APFE030661896.1:0-14193 GCA_000404065.3 Pinus taeda | reverse complement strand
CCCCTTCCATGCCCCTCTCTCTTTCCACAACCCGCACCCTTCCATCCACTCTCTTTCTCTCTCTACACCTCGTCTCGCCTCCCCTTACTCACACACACTCTCTCTCTACACACTCTGGGGCAATGATTATATTTGATTTATATAATCATATGATTGCCTTTGAATAATTGTATTTAAATGATTATTTTATATTTGTATGATATGAATTTATAACATTATATCTCAAATTCATAACATCAAACCCCACCCCCTCTCTCTCTCTCTCTCACTCTCTCCTCGCCAACTTACCCCCCTTCCACAGCGTCTCCCACTCTCTCTCTCTCCACAACCCGTGCCTTTCCATCCATTCTCTCTCTCTAGAACCCCTTTCCCCTCCCCATACTCTCCCCTTTCCCCTCACTCTTTTTATCTCTAGACACACTTTGGGACAATGATTATATTTTATTTGAATAATTATATTTGATTTGATATGAATTTATAATTTGGATTAAATTTTATATAATTTAAATTTGTACTTTTATAATTATTTAATTGTATTTTTATTAATATTGTTATTTATATAATCATTCTATTTTATTTGTAAATTCAATATTTAATAGTTTAAATTAGATTAGATTTAATTTAATATTAATAAAATATTTAATAATATATAACATGTATATAATAATAAATATTCAATATATATTGGTTAAAAAAATATTTACAATTGTATAATGCTTAAAATTTTAATATTATTGTTAAATAGAGTTATTTTGGATGGTTCGGAGGAAGAAATTGAATCCACCCTACTTAGTTTCAATTCTTGTAAATGCATGATGGATGTCGACAATGTTGACAATGTATTCTTCACATGAAATATAAAACATTGTATATATGAAAAAATATATTTACATATTATTAAAATTTTATATTTATTTATTATAATGTTTTTTATATAATAATTAAAATTTAATTTAAATCCAATATTAATAAAATATTATATTATATGATTTCTAAAAAATGCTAATTAAACAAATATGATTTAATCAATATTATCTATATTAGAATAAATGTGGTCTGTTTTTTTAATACACTTCAAGGCTTTATGAATGAATGCCAACTAGATTGAACTAACCTATATCAACTAAAGTTAACTAAGGGAAAAATAAAATATTTATTATTTATCTAAATATAAATAAAACTATGCATATCATAATGAAGACATGGAAAGCCATGACGCGCGCTCGTGAAGGGTTGGGCTAGGGTTTCTTCGGCCCCTGCGGCTCTGACACGGCCTCTGATCAGGCTTCTGTTCAATCCTTCACCGTAAGAGTCTACACCTGTCGCTCTCGGATATCGAACTGGTGACAGGATGGCTGAGAACGTGGAGCTGGAGATGGTTGACTATTCGGAAGAGCCCTTCCCGGATCGAATCATATTCGATAACCCTTGCTTCTCATCCAGCACTCCGTCGTTCACACCTCCCCTGGCTGCCGGACTGGATTCTTTGCGTCCTCCTGTGGGTTTATTTCCCCGGCACAGTATTGTTCCGCCTAATACTGGGCCGATCCCTATAGATCCCCCAATCTTTGAAGCCCCTTCTCTCTCTCCGGACGCTCTACACTTTCCCCCGACTCGCTCTCCCCCTGCGGCCATTCCACAGACCTCTGCTACTGCAAAGACTTCATCCGCTGGTCCCTACTCTTCTGGAGGTTTCAAGACTTCTACTGAAAATGTAAATCCCTCTAAACCCTCCCCGTTGGATGGCGTTACCAACCCCCTGGTGGACAACCCAACGGCCCCTTGCACCAGCAAGAAGAAATCAAAGTGTATCAAGGTTACCTCAAAGGATATTTCGATTAGGCTTGGAGAAGCTTCGGCGAATAGCGATCTTTCTATCATGGCATCTACAGTGCTGGTAGGGCACATCAGAGGCAGGGCATATTCGGCAAAAAAGTTATCTCATTGGGTGAAAGAGATCGGGGGGATTTACTTCTTGAACTTCCGGATGTCCATGTCCTGCCCAGAGGATGGTTCTCCTTACAATTCTCGAAGGAAAGCTATACAAACTTGGTCTTGGCCAGATACTGGAACATTGAATCAGCTCCAGTTCTTCTCAAAAGGTGGAGCCCCCTATTCGACCCTGTTCATGAACAAATCGGAGCCGGACCGATATGGGTGCGGTTGCCAGGTCTTCCATTGCAATTCTGGAGTGATGAAGCTTTCAAAAGAATAGGTAATGCACTTGGTACCTACTTGGATCATAACCGCTCTTTCGTGGAATCTAGGAGCAGGACCCTCGCGCGCATCTTGGTTCACTTAGACACCCGTGAAGGGCTCGAGGAAAAGATCACTCTACAGTGGGGGCGATACAACAGAGAACACAAAGGGTACCATTCCGCTGCAATCGGTGCCACATGGTCGGCCACCTCTACAAGGAATGCCCTCTCATCAGAAAATCTGAAGACTCTCCGAAGATCTCGTCGCCACCTCCCAGGGCTGCCTCTCCGGCTTCCCCCCGACCCAATGCTGTGGGCCAGCCTCCTGCGGCTTCCTCACCTGCGGGCGATCCAGGAGCAAGGCTTTCACCAACGATGACCAGGGCTCCTACAACAACAGAAGTCGGATCTGGGGCTCCCTCAGCAGCAGAAGCCGGAACTGTCTCGGTTTCTCCTCTACACCCTTCTATCTCTAATATTGGTCATGTCGTTTCTGTATCTGGTCCCTTGTATCAGACTTCCATGGCTCATTGTGTTATGCCATCCCCTCCTCCCTTGTGCTCCACTGGCCCTTCCTTACGTCCGCCATCCTCTCCCTCTGCCTCTCCCCGGTCTCCTCCTGAGTCTTCCCCTCCCCACCCATACTTTTTACGCTCCAGGTCTCATGCTAAAGATTTAACTACTCCCCAGGCAGGGCTGGGTATTTCTTTACCAGAGGTCGGTTCCCAGCCTACCAGAGGAAGGAAATCTCATCTTTCTAAGGCTATTAAGATTGCAGGGGCGGAGGTTGTTTCTGGCCAATAGTCCACCATTGTAGGGGTCCTTAAAGCAGGACAAGCCCCGCGAGGTGTTCCACCATGAAGTGTTTATCGTACAACTGCAGAGGACTGGCTAGCTCCTCCAAGAAACTAGCCATGAAGCGTCTCATCGAGACTGATCCTATCGACATCATTATGCTCCAAGAAACTCTCTTTTCGGCTGATCATATCATCTGCTCTATGCATTCTATTACTCCTGGATGGATCTATATTGCCCTCGACGCTGCTGGGCGCTCTGGTGGTCTGGCCATTGGAGTTAACCTGCGCACCATTAAGGTGGAGGCCTCTTGGGGGGGGCAGGCTACCTGGGGATGGATATTTTCACCGCCGATCTGGGAATGAACTTAAGGATTGTGAATGTTTACGCCCCTTGTAATCAGAGAGAACAATTCTGGCAGAGGCTCCTCCATCTCAATCTTTTGAATGATGAGAAGACTATTATTGGTGGGGATCTCAATTTTTATTTGGGATTGAGGGAATCTTGGGGATCGACGGCGCAAATAGATCAAATCTCAGATTATATGACAAGCCTATTAGAACAGACAAATTTTGTGGATGTCCCCATGCAAAAACTTCTTCCTACCTGGAGAAATAGGAGAGTGGGAGATGTTGCACTAGCCCGCAGACTGGACAGATTTATTATGAAGGACACACTTCTTCAGAGGCTGCATCATTATAAGAAATGGGTGGGCACGGGGGGCATTTCGGATCACTCACCTATCTATCTGGAAATTCAAGGTCCCTTCAAGAAGCCAAAAGCCCCATTCAAATTCAATCATACTTGGCTGAAGGACCCAGCATATGTCAAGATGATATCTGAATATTGGGTAAATCATCCCATTAATGGCACAGAATCATTTGCAAAAGGGTTCTGCAGGAATCTCGCCGAGATTAAGCACCTCTCGATTAAATGGGCAAAGGATAAGCAAGCCCGAGACACCTCTCATCTTATCATCATTGAATTAGAGTTGAGCGCTTTAACGGATGAATGGGGACTGGGATTTATCTCTGCAGTGGACAAGAGTCGTTTGATAGAATTGGAAAACCAAAAGGCCAGCATTCTAAAGAGCGTGAAGAATCTTTGCGATTGAGAAGTAGGGCTATTTGGATACAAGCAGGAGACGACAATTCAAAGTTCTTCCACAGCTATGCCAACAGCAGAAAGGTATCCAATACCATTTGGAAACTTCCTACTCCAGCAGGAGATATGGCAGACTCTTTTAACAAGATTGCTCGCCTGGGCATATCCCACTTCCGTGAGCTATACAGATGCCCGCCTGAAGCCAATCTACCAGATATCTTTCAAGTGGCGAGTCATTTTCCGAGATTTGCTGAGGAGGAGGATGTGGAGCTTCTTAGTGCTCCGGTTACTATCGGGGAGCTGGAAGGTATACTAAAATGGTTCAAAAAAGATAAGAGCCCTGGTCCAGACGGGTGGACCATAGAATTTTATTTAGCCTTTTATGACATTCTGGGGTAGGATCTTCTGAAGGTCGTGGAAGAGAGCAGAAATTCTAGATCTATCTACCACGCTATCAACACGGCCTTTTTAGCTCTCATTCCGAAATCGAACTCCCCTTCTTCCTTTGATGATTACAGGCCTATCTCGTTGCGCAACTGCCTTTACAAGATCATTTCGAAGACCATTGCCAGCCGGCTCAAACCAATCCTTTCCAGACATATCTCCCCCCAACAATTTTCCTTCCTCGAATCCAGACAGATTCATGAAGCCATTGGATTGGCTCAGGAAGTCATTCACTCCATCTGGTCTAAGCATCTCAAGAGTATCCTACTCAAGATTGACCTTTCCAAAGCTTTTGACCGAGCCAATTGGTTGTACATAAAAATGATTCTCATCCATCTGGGTTTTCCTCACTCTTACATCTCTTGGATTATGGCCTGCATTACTTCCCCATCATTCAACATTCTTATAAATGGCTCGACCTCCCCCTTTTTTCACTCTGAAAGGGGACTACGTCAAGGATGCCCTCTGTCCCCCCTGCTCTTTCTGCTCATCATGGAAGGTCTTAGCCGTCTCATTGACTCTGCAAAAAGGACAAGTGACATCTGGGTCCTCAGGATCTCAGAATTTTGCTCACTCACACACCTGCTCTTCGTGGATGATGTTCTTATTCTAATGGATGGCAGCATTTGCAATACTAGATCATTTTCAAAGATCCTTCTGCTCTTCTCTTCTGCCACAGGTATGCTCGCTAATCAATCCAAATCCACTATCACTTGCTCGCATACTTCTGTTCAAGAATATTTTTTTTCCCAGCAGGCTTTTCCCTACAACATTCACCCCTTGGATAGGGGCCTCCAATACTTGGGCTATTGGCTAAAACCCATCAGTCAAAGAATCGATGATTGGGTTTGGCTGGTAACAAAGTTGGAGATGCGACTAAATGTATGGAGTTTCAGATATCTATCAAGGGCCGACAGGCTAGTGCTCGTTAAATCGGTTTTAGAAGCCACTCTGGTCTTCTGGATGGCTCTTGCATGGATTCCGCGGAATATTCTAGGGCAGTTAAAACAACTCTGTAACAGATACCTCTGGAATGGTAACCAGGACAAAAGGTTATTCGCCTGGATCAGCTGGCAAAAGATTACCCTACCAAAGAAATGGGGAGGATGGGGGCTCAAGGACCTCCCCACCTTCGCTCAAGCACTTTCTGCCAAAATGGGTTAGACCCTTATGACAAGTCAGAATCTATGGGCTCATGTATCATACCATAAATATATATGGCCCCAGAGGTTATTGGATTGGATCAGATTACCATCCTGGCAATCGAAGGGATGCTCGTCGATTTGGAAGGCACTTATACATTCTCTCCCACTCATCCGTGACAACTTGGTCTGGAGAATAAATGATGGGAGTTTAGGTAGGATAGGGCTTGACCCGTGGATTGGCAGTGGTGGGAGACACATACTCAGCAGAGAACTTATCAGACTCCTAAATGCCCGAGAAATCAAGGTATTTGCTGACATTGCTGATCAACAGCGCACAGATATATTTTCACAGGCCTGGAAGACGGCCCAACACCTCGATCTTCCTCCACAATGGCATATGGAATGGGACAATTTCATCTCAGCATTAACTGAATCTCATATAAGGATTAAACAGGGGTCAGACGAATTAGTATGGTGTATGGCTGATAATGGTATCTACGCACCAAAGCAGGGTTACAACACTCTCATAATGCACAAAAAACCTGATTCGCTCTGCAACTAGTGGAAATATTTATGGCAGTTAAAAGCTCCCCCTCGCACAAAGCTCTTCTTTTGGTGCGTTATAAAAGACATCGTTCCCACAGGTGAACATCTCTCCCATCGAGCGATATACGGGCCTTCTTGGTGTATCCTGTGAAAGGCGGCAGAAGAAACAACTGCGCACGTCTTTCTTCATTGCCCGGTTTCACAAGCTCTTTGGCATAACATCTCAGCTCCTATCGGCTTCACTGGAACTTGGAACGGGGTGGATATTTAAAGTTCCTGGGTTGATTGGAAACAAAGGCATCGAGGCTCAAAATTATTGAACCTCCCCTTAATTGTGGCTTGGCATTTATGGAAAGTTCGAAACCGACATATATTTGAGAATCTGATGGTGTGTTGGCTGCGTACTGAAGCCAGTATTATCTCCTCCTTGACAGAACTTCCTGATCCCACTCCCACCAGGGTGAGGAGTATCCTGCCTCCTCCTACTATTGATTTCACTACCCCCTAGGCCTTCTTCGACGGGGCAGCAAACCAAATTGGTTGTGGGGAGGATTCGTGCTTCGTAGAAACGAAAATCATAGATTCAAAGTACATATGGGGCTTGGTGTGGGCTCAAACAACTTTGCGGAAATAATGGCTCTTCGCAATTTATTACACTTTTCCTTGGAACAGCGGTGTCAAAATCTTAATATATATGGGGATTCGAAGACTGTTGTAAATTGATTCAACCTTATTACAACTTGTCACATATATACTCTCAGCAATATAATGTATGAAATACAAACTTTCAAGGCAGCATTCAATCACATCTCTTGCCTTCACATATACAGGGAACATAACAACTGCGGTGATCAATTATCCAAGGAGGCTCTGGCACTTCCCAGAGGAGAATGGATAATATTGGAACAGCAAGGATCTGAGGAGTACCGTTTCTTCCATAGGCCATATATAGACCGGAGAGCCCAATAGGGACAACAGTCCCGAATATCAGAGAAATAAATGCATAAAATCTGGATTTTTTTTGACTATCTACGAAAAACATACATATAGAGAAATTTGACCCTGCGTGGTCTTGTACAGGCGATCAAGCCAGACAATAAAATAGGCTATCATCATTATATTTGGTATACAATGACAGATCACCCTGTGTGGTGGATCTTGGTATGAAAAGATTTAGCATATGCTACCGCATTTACAATATGTAATTTCCTTCTCTATGATTACGGATTTTTCCAAGTGGAAAAAAAAAAACCTATGCAATTTTAATTAATAATTTAATAATTTTGAACTTTGAATTTGTTGAAATTATTTATGTATATAAAAAATTTTTTTTATTAAAAATATATAATGTATCATTTAGTATGTTTTACTATAGTTATAAACCATACATATTTTATTTAATTATAAATTTGAATTCTAATTGAAAATTTATTTATATAATTAAATGTTTTTATTAAATTATATTGGTAATATTTATATATTTTTAATATTTAAATTTAAATTGAACAATAATATATTAGAAAGGAAAAAACGATCCAAAATCGAGCGCTCTGCAGATGCGATCTGAATTGCCTCGGCTCTCCATTCTGAAAACCCCTGCTTCACGTAACTCTCAACCTTCAATCTGAGGCGTCCTCACTGAAGGTTCTCCAATGAATGCGCCCCCAGGAGGGGCGGGATCCTCCCCCCCTCCACACATCGGCTCATCCTCTGACAACTCAAGGAAAAAACATAAAGATCCTCTGCACAAACCAGCAAGCCTCCCAGAAATAGATCAAGGACCAGATCCGGCTACCAATGAAGAAGAAACTGCTGCTACATGCGATGACACGGGCAAAGACAGTGGCGGGAATAAAAAAGCTCCTAAGATACAACCAAAGGCGACTTCAGCCACATGCATACCAAAAAAGGCTGAAAGAATCAAAGTCGAACTACCCAGCCAACGGATCAATGGCGAAATTCAATTCATGAGGGACCATGCACTCATCGGCAAGTTCCTCGGATTCTAGCCTACTGAAAAGGCCTTGCATGGCTGGATTGCTTCAAAGTGGAAGCCTAAGGGACAAGTCACTTTGCAGCTTGGCCCCAAAGGCTTCTTCACAACAATCTTTAATTGTCTGGAGGACAAATCACGAATATTTGAAGGAGGTCCGTACTTCTTTAATTCTTCTGGACTGTACTTAAGAGAATGGAAAGAAAGCTGGGCTCCTTTCTGGATACAAATGTATTCCCTCCCTGCAAAATATTGGAAGGAGGAAACTCTAAGGGACATAGCCAACAGCGTGGGGACCTTCATCAAAGCTTCTGAGGAAACTAAAACTCGCAGATACACTTCTTACGCCCGGATCTGTGTCCAAATTCACCTTACCAAAGATCTAGCAGACTCGGTAAGTCTTTTCCACGACGACTTTGAGTGGATTCAAACTTTAGATTATGAGCACATTCCTTTTCGTTGCAGAAAGTGCCATGAGCATGGCCATCTCTTCAGGGATTGTCCCCTCAATCCTCAACCCAAACCTCCTGTCAATGATCTTAGCACGGACTCAGAAGGCTTCATCAAAATCCCTAATCGCCGTCGTCATGCAAAGAAATCTACCCCAACTCCTGATAGCTCCAAAAAGCTGAACTCCCATAACAGATTTACAATTCTCACCCCTCGTGATCCTTATGAGAATCCTCCAGCTTCATCCTTGGATAACCCTGATCTTTCTTCTCCCTCCCAGATCCTCAAGCTTCCTCAGCCATCAACTGACTCAGATCCTTCAAGCCTTCCCATCTCCCCTGCTCACAAGAAATCAGAACCAGAGAATGCAGTGCAATCTTCCTCAATGGATCTGGAAGTGGCTCTAATCCTCAGCACTCAGGACAATACTCTCATGAAAGATCAAAACATGCCCTCAAAAATGGATGAAGATATAGAGAATATCAGCTTAGAAGGTTTAGACATATTCAAGCTAGAGACAGCCTGCAAACAGAAAGAGTACAATACAATCCCTCCATGGGAAATCGAAAGGCTGGAAGGAGTTCTCAGCAAAGCGCAACACAACAAATGCTTAGGAATACAAGAAGGAAGCCCATGGGATGGAAATAAAATCCTAAAAGAAACAAAAAAAGAGGGTAGAAAACGGACCTGCAGAGGACCATCATCCTAGGAGAATTGCTCATGGAATCTAGGAGATTTCCTAAGCTGACAAAGTTCTACAAATCTCAACCCCACAATTCCTCATGAAGCTTCTTTCCTGGAATGTAAGAGGGTTGAACAGTGCCTCCAAACATAGAATGTTAAAAAATGTGATACAACAAGAAAAGCCCACCATAGTTTTTCTTCAAGAAACAAAAAGCAACAGTACCATCTTAGAAAAGATTCTGAGAAAGATTTGGGTAGGCTGCAACTCAGTCACTGTGGATGCCTCGGGCGCATCGAGGGGACTAGCGATCATTTGGAACCCACAACTTCTCACTCTTCAAGACTTCCACGCATCTCATTTCTTTATCCAAGCTACCTTCCATCTCACAGGAACAGACATTCACAGTCATCTTTCAAATGTCTACTTTCCGCAACAATTAAATCAGAAACTGGCGCTTCTGGACACTCTCACGGTTCTGAATTCAAACAGACAATTTCCGCTTTGGATTGGAGGGGGCGATTTCAACTTCATCAGAGCCCTGGAAGAAAAAAGTGGCGACATAGCAAAATTAGAAGGGGACAGTATAGGTTTTTGTAATTACATTCAAAATAACCATCTTATGGACATTCACACTTCAAATGGAGTCTACACTTGGTCCAACAAATGCAGCGGATCTCAGCGCATCGCCTCAAGACTAGATCACTTTCTGATTTCGGACAATGCCATACACCTTGGAGGGGATTTTCACGCCTCTATTGTGCCTCAAGGAGGATCCGATCACTGGCCCATTATGCTACAATGGGCACGACCATGCACAAAAAGTAACAGACCCTTTCGATTTGAGGCATTTTGGTTCACCAACCCCAATTTCAAAACAGTGATTAAGGAGGCTTGGAAAGCCTTCATACCCTCTGAAGGAACCAAAATGTTCCAATTTCAACAGAAATTGAAAAGTCTCAAACAGGTTCTCAAAAATTGGAATCATACCCAATTCGGCAATATATTTGAGCAGCGAAAAAAATTGGAGCAACAAATGTGCACTTTACAACAGAAGATTATTATGGAGGGGCGAACAGAAGACAGAGCGCACCAGGACCAGATCCTTTGGACTGAAATCTAGACACGCAGACATCAAGAAGAAACTCTGTGGCGGCAGAAGTCTCGCATTCGTTGGCTAAAGGAGGGGGAGAAAAACATCAAGTTTTTCCACAGATCCACAATCCAAAGAAGGATACATAATAATATAGCATTCATCAACAATAGGCAAGGGGAAAAATTAGAAAAGCATGAAGAAATGGAAAAGGAATTCTAGGAACACTTTCAGGAAATCCTTAAGGAACCACCAGAAAGCAGAGATCAGGCTATTAAAAAAATTACACAACTCATCCCTAAAATAATTATGGAGGACCACAACAAACAACTGCTTCAATCCATCTCAATGAAAGAAGTGGAAGAAGCCATGGCTCAAATCAAAGATGGTAAAGCACCCGGTCCTGACGGGTTCACAGCTAATTTTTTTCATGAATTTTGGGAGCTGGTTAGCACAGAGGTTTGGGAATTAGTGGAGGAATCACGAACAATGCATTGGATTCTCCCTTCGCTTAACTCCACCTTCTTAGCGCTAATTCCCAAAGGGGCTGAGTCAAACACGCCCGACAAATACAGGCCTATTGCACTATGTAACGTCATCTACAAACTTATTTCCAAAGTCTTGGCCAACAGGCTCAAACCCCTTCTCCCTCTCCTCATCTCGCAGGAGCAGATAGGTTATGTAGAGGGGAGACAAATAATGGACGGCATAATTCTCTCAAACGAAGTGATTCATTCACTAAAGCTTCTAAAAAAGCCAGGTATGATTCTGAAGCTTGATCTTTCAAAAGCATTTGATAAACTCAGCTGGTCTTATATACAACAGATGTTACTGACGTTTGGCTTTAATGCAACTTGGGCTAGATGGATCATGAACCTCATCTCTTCACCCAACTTCTCTATCCTGCTCAATGGTTCTTCCTCCAAGCCCTTCCGCCCCTCTCGTGGAATCTGTCAAGGGGACCCCCTCTCCCCTTTTATTTTTGTTCTAATGGCTGAAGGCCTCAACCGTCTGCTCCACTCAGCTATCTCCTCTCAAACCCTGAAAGGCATTTCTCTACATGGTCTTCACCCTTTGTCTCACCAACAGTTTGTTGATGACACCATGCTCTTCGGACACCCTTCATCTCAAGAAGCCTCTGCCTTCAAAGATCTGCTTTCTCTCTTTTCTGAAGCCTCTGGCACCTCTATCAATGCCACTAAATCCCACTTATTCTTCTTTCATACTCCAGCCTTTACTCAAAGAAACATAGCAAGAATTTTGGGATACTCCATTGCAACGCTCCCTTCGAAATACCTAGGAACTCCTCTCCTGGACTCAGCCATTAAAAGTGCCTCTTGGAGAACCCTCATAGACAAGCTGGAATCTAGGCTCTCCTCATGGACTTTTCGCTCGCTCAATATGGCCAGCAGACTTATCCTCATAAAAACCGTTCTCCAGGTTATGCCCCTATATCTCTTTTCTGTTTTAGCTGCCCTAAATGGGTTCTTAAAAGCATCCGTAATCTGCAGAGAAACTTTTTGTGGGGATCCTCTGGTCTCAATAGGAAATGGGCACTGGTAAATTGGAATGAAGTCTGTCAACCAAAAGCAATCGACCGGTTAGGATTGCGAGATCCCCTCCAAAGTAACAACACTATGGGAGCCCGAGTATGGTGGAACTGGCTCTCCAAACCACACACTCCTTGGGCTCGTCTTTGGCAAGCAAAATATGTGCCCGGATGCCAATGGAAAGATCTTATCAGAATCTGCCCTACAACTCCCGGATCCCTGATCTGGAATGCTCCCAATCTCCACAGTGCCTTCATACAGGAACACAGCTTCTGGGAAGTGCACTCGGGTACCTCAGCTAGATTTTGGGAGGATTCATGGCAGCAACTCCCAAAATTAGCGTCTCTCTTTTACAAGCCAAGGTGGCAGGCTCATATGCATCATGCTGATATTATCAACGTTCATCAATTCTGGCAACAACAAACATCTGACAATTTTCATTGCTGGAAATCAGCAAGCACTTGGCAGGCCAACTGGCAAGGAGAATCCTACACAGAGATAGAGCAGGAGCTGAATCAAAGGAAAATCAAGCAATCTGATCAACAGGGCAAGCTTCGTTGGGGTCACACGCCTAAAGGTATGTTTACCACGAAGGAAGCACATCATCTACGCTACACTCCCACGCAGGCAAACAAAGACAAACTCTGGGATCAAGTATGGCAACCAGGTATATGGTCCAAGGTCTCCACTTTCTTATGGCTGCTAGGCAAACAACGAATTCTAACATGGGACAAGTTGCAAAAACGAAGCTTCATAGGACCTTCAAGATGTCCTAATTGCAACCTCAACACATAAACAACTGTGCATCTAATGGATACATGTCCTCTTGCTACTCAATTATGGGAGAAAATTGATAACTGTAACAGAAGATCTGGCAGAAGATAAGGAGATATTGCATAAACCATCAGAAACTGGCCAAGGAATCCCTTTCAAAGCTCTCTGTTAAACTCTTTATGGAACGTCATCCCAGGTTTCTCTTACTGGATATTATTGAAAGAGAGAAACAATAGAGTCTTCAACAACTCCAGCAAGCCCATCGATACTCTATGGCTTCTCCTCCAGTACAATCTGCGAGAGACTCTGGCATTAAGACAATGGCTACCTGCGGACCTGTCAGAACTCCCTCAGGAACGCCTCATCTTAAATGCCTGGAACATGGACTTTTCCTCTCCGGTCCAAATCAACCCCTGTTCCCCATCCAGCTTTGCCTCTCCTCTAATCTGGTCTCCCCCTGCTCCCAATTCGTTCAAATTAAACTTTGATGGCGCGGCTAAGGGAAACCTAGGACCTGCTGGTTATGGAGGAGTCTTCAGAGATGAAATGGGCGCAATCAGACACATTTATCACGGCAATATCGGCATCGACACCAACAATGCAGCGGAGCTGGAAGGAATCTGGAAAGGAATCTGCATAGCAGAGCAAGAAAACTTGTATCCTCTTGAGGTTGAAGGAGACTCTTTCATAATAATAGCAGCGATCATCAGAATCCAGGCAGGCTCCCCAGCTTCTAAACCAGCCACAAGTTGGAGACTACTTAGCAGACTGGAGCAAATGGAGGAAAGGTTGCGGATACCCCGAAGCATCACTTTCAGGCACATAAGGCACACAGCCAACAAAGTGGCAGACAAAATGGCTAACCAAGGGGTCAATCAGCAGATTAACAACTTCTCAAGCCCTCTCAGTGATACAAATGATGAACAACTACAGAAGGAATGCATCGCTCTGGCGCAACATGACTATTCAATCCAGGCAGAGAGGTGCTGATCGGAATGCTAGCAAGATAAGGTTGGAGATGTCAGGCAAAGGATCACTCGCAGGTGCCATTGGTCACTGCCAATGTCCAGCTCCTCTCACTAAGGCTCGAAACTGGCCACGCAAGTCAATGAAGGCGGTCGTCCTATGTTCAATCAGGCCCACTTCTGAGCTGGAGAATGCCCATAGCTGGCAGCGCATTTTTGGTCAGGAAGACAACCTGATACACTCCCTTCCATCAAATGGTCAGTGTAAGCGTCAGGCGCACTCATGGTTCAGCCGAGACACGCGCAAACTGGAGATTGGTTTCCAATCGATCCGAAAACATGCTAATCTAATGCAAATTTGTCATATGAGTATGTCAGAATGCCACGGTATTGGCTAGAAATGTCAAGGCTGCGGCCCTGCTGTAAAATACTTTGTTTTTAATATAGAAATAGT
>APFE030661888.1:0-23398 GCA_000404065.3 Pinus taeda | reverse complement strand
AAATACTTGCAGCCAGAGAATGAAGCAACAGGAAGTGGACCACATAAATCACTGTGAACAAGCTGTAAAGGGGCTGAGGCGTGCCAAGAGGCACGTTTTTCAAAACTGTCCGATGATGTTTTCCGAGTACACATCCGGAACAAACACCATCTCTGCAAGATACCATAGGAAGACCTGTCACCATATTTTCTTTACATAGATGCTGAAGGGAGCGATAGTTTAAGTGACCAAATCGCTCATGCCAAAGTTTGCTCACTTCATCATTATGAGCAACAAATACTGAGGGAAGATTTGATGACCCAAAGTTTTGAAACTTATACAACCTTGTAGAATCATCAGCAATGCCAGTAGCTAAAATCTGTCTAGGATCCTTTAGGTCCTTAATTACAACATCGTGAGGTGAAAATTCAACGATTTTACCTTCACCTGAATGAGTTATCTGATATACAGATAGAAGGTTGCAGGATAAGGTTAGAACACATAATACATCATTAAATTGACCATTGTCTATATGAACAGTTCCAGTCCCTACAACACTAAGAGATCTATCATCACCAACATATATATTTTTGGTGTTACAATCATTAAAGAAGAAAACATGGTTTTGTTTTTGGCCATGTGATAAGAAGCTCCAGAATCAATGAGCCACTCATGAGAATGAGAAGAAGAAGATACATTTAGTGCATATCCAGACCAAGATGCTTGACAACCACATGAATAAAGTGTTATTCCTGAAGATGAAGTTGAAGTTCTTAAGTGCTCCAAATGGATGTTATGCTTCTTCATTGCTGCTTCCAAGGCTTCCATCTTCTTAAAGCATTTGGATTCTAGGTGGCCATCTCGATTACAAAAGTGGCAATGTCTATCAATCTTCTTCCCTTTGTTTTTATTTTCCTTGTCATTTTGTTGAAATGATTTTTCATTTTGACACTGAAATGGCCTAGGACCCTTGTTTGGTTTAGGACCATTCTTTCTAGGATATGGCTTCTTAGGATTCTTTGAATTTGGTTGTTGTTGGGCGGCTAAGGCTTTCTTAGAAGAATTTCCAAGATTAAGAAGACCAAGATGTAAGAGTTTTTCTTGTTCTCTTATTAATAATCAAAAAAGGCATCAAAGGAAGGGGACTTGTAGTCTTGTCCTTAAGAAATGAAGGCTTCTCTTGTAGAATGGAAGGTGGAAAAAAACACAAAGTAGGCTGGTCCCAACTTAGTAAGAATGGAATAGATAAGGTTACCATTTTCTTTCTTAACCTTAACACCTTCCAAGAGAATTCCAAGGGTCTTGAACTTGGGCAAAAAATCTTCAACGGAAGAAAAATTATTGGAGTCCAATGTAAGCAACTCATTTTCGAGTTGATGGGCTCTAAGTTCATTTTTAATTCCAAAAACTTTAGTGATTTGTTTCATTGCTTCATTAGGAGTATCAAGTTCTGCGATATGGAATCTAATGTCTAGAGAAATAGACATCCTTATCAACCCACGTGCTTGATCTTGCCTATTTTCCCATTTAGCTACCTTATCTTCATCTTTTGGTTTGGTTTCTTGGCCTGAAGCTATTCTGTAAAGACCTTTACTTCTAGGTAAATCCACAATGTAGGACCACCATTGGAAGTAGTTGGTGTTGTCAAGAATAAATTGGCATGGACTTTCCATTTCAACAGAAACTGAAGCTATAGATGTTAAAACTAAGTGTTCCAATGGAAAGATCTCGAAAAATTAGGCTGATTAAAAAAAAACGGCTTCCGGATGAAGAAGTTATGGTATTTTGAAGAAACGTTGTTGAAGATGCCGACGAAGTGTGGGAATGTGCAGAAATGAATGATAATGTTATATTTAAATAAAATCCACCCCCTTTCCAAACTTAATCTAATTAGCTCAACAAAAATAAAGACTTGAAATCAAGACCTCTATTCTCATAAAGTAGCTTTGGACCAAGTGAGCTAGATTAAAAGGTTAGTAATTTTTGGAAAAGAGGAAGGGGTATTTTCTTTTTTAGTCACTAAAACTTTGGGGTGCGTGCTTACTTGAGAAATCTCTTTTTTCCCTACAAAACAAAAAACACAAAATCCAACACGGACATACAAAAAAAACAAACCTTATGGCTTGAATTTACCTTCACCTAAAAACTAAATATATTCCTCAATGTTTCTGATTTTCCGAGATCACACTAGGTCTTAGCAGAAAAGAGTATACGCATGAGAAAAAAAACCTTCCTTTTTGTTTCTGATTTTCCCAGATCGCACAAAATCACAAGGAAAAGAGCAAACATAGAAATGAATGGTATAGATCTGGTAATTAAAAAAACAAAGAGCTAGATGAACCGAAATAAACAGAGAAAAAGTAACTATAAACTACAAATAAACATTGTATACCTCCAGATCTTAAAAATGATGTAGCTAGGGCTATGGGAAACCTTTTCACGTCAAACAAAAGGGTTTCCTCACTAGAATAGATGCTCCTAACACAATAGAGCAGTCCTCTCGGCCCGAAAGCAGTCAGTGACAGTAGATCTATGAAATGACAGTCGGATGTAGTTCTACCGGCTTTAGATTTGGATCACCAACAAATGCGGCCCTAAAATAGCTCCAATACCATGTAGGAATTTACAAGGTAAGTTCCTCAAACAAAACACCAAAGGACACCGCTCACAAACAGATCACAAATCAATACACCAGTATTATTGACATGGTTAAAACCCTCAAAGAGGGAAACAGTCCACGGCCTGAGCCAACGCAGCCACTTCAGACAATTTATTAATAAAAGAATGAAAATTTACATAAGATTTTCTCATGAACGGTTACCCTACAAATGACCCTCCATGCTCTTTAAATAGAGATCATGGACCAATCGGGTGTTAAGCCATGTATCAAGTGTCGGTAATACCGAGGAGAGAATGAACCATCGGATAACTACATATCATGACTGTCACATTGTAAGTTACAAAAGTACATAGTAAAGAAACACACTTGACCTAACTCTACACTAGACCAAATTATACTTAACTATTTCCTATGTGTCGGAATATCCTAACAGTTGGGCCTTGTATTATAAATACCAGAGTAGCAGCAAAGGAAGTGGAGGAAATATTAAAGGAAATGAAATTTAAACCAAGCTTCACTTGGTCTTATGATCCATTAGGGATAATTTCAAAGTTGAGAGTTGAGAAGAAGTCTACTCCATATGCACATACACCTAGGCCAGAGATAGAGCAGTATGTTAGTCAGGAGCAGTGGACAAAAAACACCCTACAGGAGGCTGAAGAGGAAATAGTCACGCAATCATCTCTCAAAAATCCTATCCCAAAAGACAAATAAATCAAGAGGAAAAGGGAAAGTATGTCCCCTACAGATTCAAAATCTCGGGCTACAGACTTTTGTGTCTTCAAGAGGAGAAAGAAAGATCCAAATACTAATACTAAGACCGATCCTCAAGTAATAAATATTCAAGAAGAATCCTCAAAAGAAAAGGATTCACAGGAGCAAAGTACAATGGTTTTGATATGTATTCCTACCACTTCATTCCTATATGTTGAGGGGACAACTGAGTCTCCTATCTCTTCTACATCTCATATTCCAACACAACAGAATTTTTTTGAAAGATATAGGGAGATCAAATTGAACAATGAAGCTTCCAAGGCTTCGACATATTCACAGTTTTGGAAGAAAACTGCCACTACCCAACACAGGTTGCTATCTGCATTTGATACAGAAAAAGGGAAGTTCCAAATGGCCTTTTTGGAACCTACAGTTCTAGCCCCCAAAAGTGTACAAGGTTACAAGGCTTCAATATATTCTGTTGATACCAAAAAGGTTCATGCAATTGATCAAATCAATTTGCATAAGCAAGCAGGTGAAATGATTTACTCAACACTGACCAGTTCAGCCATGGTTGCCTCCAAGTTACAAACATCTCTAAATAATATGCACTCATAGTTGAAGATAGAAACTTATGTCTTCTCTAGCCAAAGACACCAGAATCAAAACTTTAGAAGATTTAATTATCAAACTAGGATATGATCCTAGTGATGTCAAGGTAGCCGAGGAGATAATTAAGAACAAAAATGCAGATATTCAAGCCCTTGGGAAACAACTTAAGCTTCCAACAACAGAGCACCCTCAGGCCAAAGAAGTAACCAATCTGGAAATGGAAAAAGAAAAGTTGTTCAAAATAGTAGTTGAACAGAATGTCAAATCTAGAATATGGAATAGGACATGGAATCATTGTTAAAGCAAAAGTAACAATTGGAAGCAGCAAGTACATCAACACAGTAGGAAGTATAGAAAATAGCACAAGTATCAAATTCATATTCTTCTGAGAAGCTATCCCAAGCTTTAGGAGAATTATCATTAACAAATAAGGAAAAGGAGAAGTTAACAGCGACACTCACAACGATGGAGGAAAGCAAGATCAAAGTAGAAAATGCATAGCAAGCAAAGGTACAAAAGAATTTTAAACTAATTTGGCAAATTCAAATATGAATATCAGTCCCTTACAACTCAAACTTTAGCAAAATACAAGTGTAGAATTTGGCACAATATTAATGAAAATGTTACAGAATTGTGGCCATCTATTCAGATCATTTTTTAGCAATAAGAGTTGGTGCAGAATATTAAGGCAGTAATTGAGCATAAAAAAGTTGAAATTGAGCATAGACCAGCAGAAGCACATAGGATTATAAAAATGTCGAATTCCAAAAATAAAGATGAGGTTGAAGAGCTCAACATTCAAGATAGAACAAATGAAGTGATGGAAGTCAAAAGAGTGTTAACAAAGAAAAATATTATGGTGAAATTATAAAATAAGTGCAAAGAATTGGTGTTACAGGTAAAAAGATTCAACAAAAAATTTATGTATTGTAGGAGAAAGAGCTCCCAACCTTAAGAGCTTCTAATGGAAAATTGATTCCATTAGAAAAGTATCAATATCAATTATGTAATATTGTTGTAGATGCATCTAAATCTTCTTCATGGAAATCCATCATCTATTTCTGAACAAGCCAACTTTTCAGACATACACAGAAGTAGATGAGAGATTAAGGAGCATGGTAAATTTTTCCATTACAAGTAAAGAGTGATGGAATAAGTTACTAGAGCTAATTATATAAACATAAATCCTACAGTTTTGGCAACAGACAAATAGAAGAAGCCAAAAAGTAGCTATTATCAGCAACAGTTCACCTCAAAGTCTAAATAGAAAATAAAAAATAGTCTAGATTTCCTATTACTTAGTTATATTTTGGAAATATCTACATGTTTTTAGTAGATATTATTTTGTAATAAATTTTATTTGAAGCCCGAATTTATTCAAGACAAATTCTATAAATATTTTGTAAAAAGACTTAGTAAGGGTTGGATTATTTATGAAGAAAAAAGTTCTACCTTAATGTAAGTTGTGAATTGTACTCAAAGTAATCAATTTTAGAAATACATAGGCATTTTTGTTCCAGAATTCTTGTGTTGAACAAATGGTGATGTTTCCCTCTTTGTAAATTTATTTTCCTTTCAAAGTTTCACATGAATGTTTTCTTTCTTAAGTTGTTTACAAGAAGATTAAGAGCTGAATTTACTTAAGTGTACTCTGTTCTAGCTTGTTTAAACAATCTTAATGTTTTTGTTCTGAGATTAAATATAAAATTCATTTAAATATGATTTATATTTAATTGATCATCTGCTTTATCACCTCAGCCACAACATAAAATATCTTAAGATCCAGGAGTTTTCCTACCTCGCCCCATTTTAGCTACTCTGTTAATTTGTAATTGATTACCAAGGATTTTAATGACTCCATGCCCAAAGGACTTTTCCTACATTTTACAACCAAAATTTTGAAAAATCTATCTTGAAATTTAATATTTAGCGTAACACCTTGAAAACATAAAATTAAATTGTACAGAGAGAGCCATCTCTGAAGCTGGAAGGGCTAGATCCCATATTTAAAAGTGGTTTGTGGTTACCTTTGTAATTTTCCTCCTCAGCCTAGGAAAAATGTGGAGTGCTAACAGCATTGAAGGACAAGATTTGGAAGATCGATCTAGAGAAGGGTGACACAATAAGACAATACTTCAGTAGGTTCACCCAATGTCGGGATGAGCTTGGGAGTGTCAATACTATAGTTGCTGGAGATGATCTGGACAGCCTAACACTTCTATTCCTTCCTAAGAGCTGGCACAACTACCAGGATTCGGTAAATAGGAGAGAGAATCTACCAAAGTGGTAGCGTTTGTGGTCTGACTTTGTGAAAGAAGACATAAGGCGGAGCACCAGAGATGGAACCTCATACAAGAAAGACGATGAGGAGAATTATACATTAGCTGGAAAGGTGAAGAAAGGGAAAGAGAATAAATTCCAATGCAAAGGAGATTCCATTTAGGGTAGAAAAAAGAAGGACTTGTCAAAGATTAAATCTTTTCATTGTCATGAGCTGGGACACTATGCCACGAAGTGTCTGCACAAGAAGGCCAGCAAGAAGTCCTCAGGAGGAGCGGTAGGTGAATCTCTTGCTTCACAATTTGAGTTAGAATTCACCCGCATTGTGTGCATGGCGACATCGGTGATGGGTAGTGTTTGGTATCTAGATAGTGGAGCCTCATTCCATATGACCAGCAACAAATAATTTTTCAGTGACTTGGAGGAGAAGGACCTCTAGATGCACATCTAGATGGGAGATGATGGAAGGTATAGCGCGACCAGCATCGGTACTGTTACTTTTTAGAGGGACTCTGGTTCTCCTCTCACATTAAAAGATGACATGTATGTTCCGGGTCTGAAGAAGAATTTAGTTTCAGTTGCTATGTTGGAGGACCATGGCTATGATGTGATATTTAGCAAAGCAAAGGTTTTCCTTCATCACATATCCTCAAGACAAGTGAAGCGAATTGGGGTTTGGGTGAAGAACCTCTACAAATTGGATGTCGAATATTGTGCAGCATTGAGCACACAAGCAAAGAAGGTGCAGAGCCGAGACATCAATGAACTATGGCATAGAAGATTGGGCCATCTTCACCAGGAGCTTTGAATATCATGCAGTGGATTTCTACAGGACCTCCCAAGGGTGCACTAGAGCAAAGAGATACATGTAAAGGGTTTACATTGAGGAAGTACACCAGAGCAACATTTCATGATAAGGATAGTCGAGCGCAAGCAATCCTTGTAACGGTTCACTCAAATGTGTGTGGATTGTTCTCGATAGCCTCCACTACCAAGCATAGGTATTATGTAATATTTGTAGATGATTTATCACATAAGTGTTGGATTTTCTTCATGCATAAGAAAGATCAGACATTCTCTATAATTTGTGAATTTAAAGCACTTGTTGAGAAAGACACTAACAGGAAAGTGAAGGCTCTGAGGAGTGATAACGATGGAGAATATGTGTCGAATGAATGCAAGAAATTATGTGCATCAGAAGGCATTTAAAGGGAGTTAATAGCACCCAATAATCCACAACGGCATGTGGTAGATGAAAAAAAGAACTAAAGTATTGTGGGAGTTTCATGAGTGATGTTACATGATCGGGGCCTACCGTTGCACTTGTGGGCTGAAGCATGCAACACAGTTATATATGTGCAGAACAGGAGTCTTCATCAGATTCTCAGGATGAGTACACTAAAAGAAGATTTTCAGGTAAGAAACCAGATGTGGCAAACTTCATGATCTTTGGTTCATTAGTTTACTATCATGTTACCAAGGATGCAAGGAAAAAGCTAAAACTGACAGATGATTTGGGCGTATTTGTGGGGTACACTAATACACCTCACAACTATCGGGTGTACCTTCCATCTCACAGGATGACAGTGGTTCATAGAGATGTGAAGATCAATGAAGAGAAGGCCATGAGATGTTCCCTTTAGAGGGAGATTTAGTTGCATGCAGATGAGGAGAATTTATCTCCAAAGGAAGAATATCAAGATGATGTGGAGCAGCCACATGCACATGAGCAGACAGTGGAAGAACCCACTCATGTAGAGACTTCCAGAGACTGAAGGAAGTGCACCAGAGAAGCTGACAGATTGATGCATGATGCTAGAGAGAATGTGGGAGCACCCACATCACAGTGCAGGAAGAGGAGGTACCCAGATTGGTACATTGGCTACATGGCTCTGATAAGTGAGAGTGTAGAGATTGAGCCATTCTCATTCAAGGAAGCAGTGCAAAAACCAGTATGGGTTGATGCCATTGTAGAGGAATATGACTCCATTATCAGAAACAGTGTTTGGGAAGTGGTCCCAAGACTAGAAGACAAGTCAGTGGTGAGTTCCAAATGGATTTACAAGGTAAAGAAAGCAGCAGATGGGAGTTTTGAGAAACACAAGGCCAGATTTGTGATCAGAGGGTTTTCTCAGTTGGAGAATTGATTATGAGGAGAACTTTGCTCCAGTAGCAATGTACTCTTCAATTAGATCTATTCTAGCACTTTCAACATAGACGGGATGGAAGATACATCATATGGATGTGAATACAACATTCCTCAACAAAGTGATTGAGGAAGAGGTGTACATTGAACATCTAGAAGGATTTGAGACCTTCAACAGAGAGTCTCATGTTTGCAGACTCAAACAAGTATTGTATGGATTGAAACAAGCACCACATGCTTGGTACACCAGGATTGACAGTTATTTCACCAGGTTAGGCTTCACCGAAAGTGAAGCAGATGCAAACCTTTACCATATTGTGGTTGAAGGTAAATCATTGATTATAGTATTATATTTCGATGATTTAATTCTAACAGGTGAGGAGAAGCTAGTCAAATCTTGCAAAGAGCATCGTGCAATAGAATTTGAGATGAAGGACCTTGGGCTCATACATTATTTCCATGGTATGGAAGTATGAAAAGGAGATGAGGAATTGTTCATCTCTTAGGGAAAGTATGCCAACTATATACTGAAGAAGTTCCACATGGAGAGCAGTAAACCCATGGAGACTCCTCTATCAGGAAATTGGAGGAATGAAGATGCTACTTCAAGTGAAGTAGTGGAGGCTACTATTTACAGGAAACTTGTGGGTTTACTTATATATTTGGTGAACACGCAATCAAAAATATGTTTTGTATTTAACCATCTTACTCAAGCAATGGTTAAGCCAACCAAACTATATTGGAAGGAAGCTAAACATGTGTTGAGATACATCAGAGGCACCACTCAGTTTGGTTTTTGGTACAGACAAACAAAGTGAGTGAAGCTGCAAGGCTTCACAAATGTAGATTGGGCAGGGATTCCATCAGACAGGAAGAGCACATCAGGAATAATCTTCAATATTGGGTTAGCAACAATTTCTTGGTACAGCAGGAAGCAGAGATCAGTTGCACTCAATTCGACAGAAGCAGAGTACATGGTTGTTATTCAAGCATCTTATGAGGCTATCTGGATCACGAAGATCCTTGTTAGGTTATTTGATCAGTAGATGGATTTGACAGTGATTTGATGTGACAATCAAGTTGTATCAAACTCTTCGAAAATCCAAATTTTCATGATCGGTCCAAGCATCGACATCCAGTATCACCATCTATGAGATTGGGTGCAGAGGAGAATCATGTTGTTGGAGTACATTCCTACAGAGGAATAAGATGCATCATCTTGACGAAGGGACTATCAAGAGGAAAATTTGAGTTCCATAGAGGCAAGATTTGGGTAATCCCTTTCTTGTTGAGAGGGAGTGTTGAAAATGCAACAAGAAAATAATGATTTAATTTTGTCCTTGAATTTAAGTAGGAATAAAATTGTAATTCCACATCACAAGACAACTTATATGAGTTAACTAAGTTAATTTGACTTAGTTGGCTCAGTTAATTCGAGTTTAGTATCTAACTTGGGTCATGTAGAGTGTCTCCTACTTTATAGGAGCCCTTGTTGAGTTTATTTTGAGTTGTAATTAATTAATTTAGTTTAACTAAGTTAAAGTTAGTTAAACTAGTTCCAAATGATGGAGGAACTAGTAGGAGGTCAGACAGTCGAGTGTTGCTTCATGTGTTCAACTAGTTAACTGATGATTCACTCATAAATAATTCATGCATGTTAGATCTAAGAGTCACCCAGTTGAGATTGGAGTTCAAGGGTAGTGTACTATCAATTGTATAATCATCTGAATTTTACAAGTGGTTCATGTAGTTAGAAGAAGGCCTATGAGGATTGTGCAATTCATATTGAGCAATTTCCCTAATTAATAGGGGCTAATTCCTAAGGAAACGGTGCAACGAAATAGGGACTTGGGAAAGAAGAAAATTGATTAAGTATTTTCCTAGGCGTGTCTAGGAAGCTATGAGATAGATAGAGATAGTGGAGAGGTTTCTCGAGCTTGAGAAAAGCATTGTAATCTTCTCATATTTTATGACTAATGCAATATACAGATAGTAGGGGTTTTTAGTTGTGGCTTTCCCTAGGAAACCATTGTGTAATGTGTTGGTTGAATTCTTTATCTTGTATGCTTTATGATTTCTCGGTAGATTAATTGTTTATGTTGATGAGTAGAGTATATTCAAGTCTTTTGTTTTAGAAAATTACAAAAGCACTTTGAATCTACAAGGAATTTATACAAGTTTGAGATTTAAAATTTGCCAAGGATATTTGGGACAGATTGCATATGTTATATGGAGGAAGTTGCAACAGCAACGAATAACAGGTTGACAAGAGTACTAAAAAGAAGAAGAAGAAGAGATCCATGAAGAAGGGAGCTCCAATTAAACTAGCTAGGCAAGAGGACAACAAATTTGAACATATAAAGTGCAATGATTTAATCATGAGTTATATTTTTTATAGTAGTGGTGATGATGATTCATATTTTGTTAGTGAAGAAAATTGTGATCGTGGTTATATGCTCCTTAAGGTTGAATATGAATCTGAATTAGTTGTTGTTGAATATCTTTCTGGTAAAGTTGGTAGACTAATTGATACATGCAATAAGCGTGAGAAGAAATTGCAGATTTGTGTAGAAAAGGAGAAAAAATTTAGGAAATAGATCACTACCTTGAGGACACAACTGGTAGAATCTAAAAGGATAAAAGGGACTATGTTGAAGCGTTTGAGGGTGTGATTGAAAAATTAAGGAAGGATATTGAATAAAAAGACTAGAAGCATGAACAAGTGAAGAGCACCATAACAATGAGCAAATTTGGCAAAAATATTCAAAAGATTGGGACAAGTTTGCATGCAAGAAATAATAACAAAGTAGAACCAAAGAAGCATGTAGTGAAGAATGTGACAAAAAATAGTAGAAAGAAAGGAGAAATAAAAAAATCCACCAATAGCAGCAAAGAAGAGAACCAAGGAATCCATTCACTCCTAGGATTGGTGGTAGTAGTTTTCAAAGGAGTCAAAACTCCTTTTCCCCCTTGATGGATGAGATTGAGTGATTTAATTGCCACAATTTTGGACATGTGGTAGCTGACTGTAGAAGGAGAATGTACACATCCTTGTAGCAATATGATCAACCAAGAAGAGGACCTACATTCAGGCATACGAGTTCATTTAATGGTTATTGTTTTGTGTGTAACCTATTTAGGCACAAATGCCATTGATTGCAGATCTAGCATGAGGAGATGGAAGTCTGGAAAGCAGCAAAAGATAAGATCCTTTGGCTTCTTATCTTGGCCATATATAATTTTATTTGTGTCACAAATTTGGGTGCATGGCTAAGGATTGCAAGATGCCTAGATCCTTGAGCCCTTCGGTTCAAAAGTTGTAGTCAAAGAAAAGTACACAACCAAGGAACTTGAGGAAGAAGAAGGAGAAATAGATAAGAACATGTGGCATTGCACTTTGTTCACATGATGAGGATGGAATGTGGTACATCGATAGTGGAAGCTCACACCATATGTCAAGAGATAGAAGGAAAATTCACTTCCTGAAGAAAACCAAGATTGGTCGTGTTTCTTTTGAAGGAAACGAAACTGCAAGAGTATTGGGAAGTGGTAAAGCTAATCTTGGTGAGAAGAGGACCAATGCAGATGATATATGGATCGTTGAAGGTCTAAATCATAATATCTTGAGTGTAAGCCAAATGGTTGATGAAGGTAAGGAAGTGGTTTTCAACTCCAAAGGTTGCATCATTCGGAAATAAGGATCAAAGAGAGTGAATGTTAAGGGAGTGAAAACATCAGATAACATGTATCTGTTGAAGGGAAGAGTGAAGGGTAAGAAGTGACCAAGAGAGTACTCTTCCTCATCAGATTCAGAGTAGGAGATATTGTCCCCTACTGCAGTCTATTTTTTGCATGAATACCTACTTGATTGCGGAAGTATATTTGAGACCAGCATGGTCTCAAGGGTAGTATTGGTAGCATGAGGAATACTAGAAGCAATAAGTTCTTGATCTAGTTCAGCCATCCATTTTCAGATCAACGTGATAACCTACTCATGAGGCATGGTCTCAGGGAGAGTTTGGGAGTTGGATAAGTTCTTGAAGCAAAAATATGCAAATCTCATGAGGTAGGAGAGAAAAGAAGGACTAACGCGGGTTGTCAGTACACCACAAAGTGTTAGTAATGTTGGCCAAAGCCTGGAGAGGTGAGTTATAACATTGGTCGGGGCTTGAAGAAGAGTGTTACTCTGATTCTGTTGATTTTCTCCAAATTTTGCATGCATATCAGGTGTTAAATCTAGCATATCAAGGCTTCTTCTTCATATTGTTACTCATTTTCTTTCATATTTTATTTATAGATGGTTACTTACTATTTATGAGTGGAAAATCATGTTATCTCAGCCTTCTTGTAGCTTTTGTTGATCATCTTCCGGTAACCCTAACATGAGAACATGTGGCAATGACATGCATATGTGACTTGAGACTTAGGTCCAACCATATGTAGGTTGTTATATGTAGTTTGTTACAGCCATGTACCTTTTATTGTTTCATCATTATGTATTGGTTGAAAGTCTAGTCAAAAGTATGATGAGTCATCATGGTGTTAGGCATGTCTTGGAGGAGTGTTATGGAGTCTTATTGCAACCACAACTATGGGTTGATGTTGATGTAACAGTCATGTTTTTGAGTCGTTAGTCCATAGGAGATTATCAAAGTATAAATAATATTTATTGTAAAATATATGTAAAATGATCATTACACTATGTAATTGTATTATGTTGTCATTTATTCATGAGTTGTGAGGTCATGCTATAGTCATGCATAAGGTCTTTATGTCGCTACTACAGCCATGTATGTACAATGTATATGTAATCAGTCATGGTCATGTGGAGTCTTAGTCCACTATAATGTTCCAAAGTAGAAATTTACAAAGATAACAAAGACATGCAACAATTAAAACACAGAAATTTACTTAGTAAACACACATGTAAACGGAAATTTTCCCGGAACACAAAATTGGCCAATTTTTATTAATTATAACTGTTGGAGTACAATATGGGGTGGAAGGAGTGCACCTGGGCTTGCACAAGGCAAGCTACAGGCCTCAGGTGGATGATAAAATAGTGCCTAGCTGTTGTAATCTTTGTTGCCTCCAAAACACTACGTTGTCCCCTAAAAACTACTCTTCTAGTTGACTTTTGGATTTGATTTACCCCCTCAAAAAAACCCATAAATTTATGTAACTTTAGGGATGTACTTCTCTCCAAAAACCAAGAAAAACCTAGAAAGGGTTTTGCCTGGTTTTGACTTGCCAATTTTGACCCCTTGGGGATTGGCCCTCCTCCAATGCTAGATTTACCCCCTCAACAAAACCTAGAAATTTTTGTAACTCTGGGGATGTACTCCTCTCAAAAAACCTAGAAAAACCCAAAAAGTGTTTTGCCTGGTTTTGACTTGCCAATTTCGACCCCTTGGGGATTGACCCTCCTCCAACGTTGGTGCTCACTACCTGCACCTAAAACTATTGTAACTTGTTGATATAATACTACAAACCACCCCAAATCAGAATCCCAACAATCTCTCCACAACCCATCTCCAAAATCCACCTACTAAGCCTCCAACTAAGATGTCCCTCGATAGTGACTGCGCAGCCCAGAGTGGGGATGGCGCAATCCCTCCAACCTGGAATTTGAACTAGGTGTATGGCTAGCTCTACTGTTGCAGATTCTCCTCTAGAAGATGACAATTTGATGTGGGAAATGAAAACCCTCCTAGGTGTTAGGATCCCATATTGTCTATTTCTGACCTTATATTTTGTCATAATATTACCCTTTTCAACCCATATTTGAAAGCCCTTACTAGTGTTTTGACTCAATCATTCTAAAGGTATACAATAACTCTTCTAATTACTATACGTTTAATTATTTAACACATAATCATGCTATCTTTATAATTGATCCTTGAAGTTGGCTGAGTTGCTGAACAATTGTTGGAACTGCCTAAAGTTGGCAGGATTATATTTTGCAGTTGTTGAAATAGCAGGAACAACACGAATCTCGAAGCTGAAACAACAAGGACAGCATGCAAATCTCAAGGAGACAGTTGAGATTTGCGTACCAGATTTGCAACAATAAAGGAACATGATCGATCATTGAAGAAACTGTTACATTGGTCGTAACGTTCATAATCTAAATTACTGTAACAGCATTCTGTTAACGGGAACTGATTTCCCTATTTTTATACAAAGGGTTGAGCTAGAATCTATAATGAAAATCTTTTGTAATAGATGTCTCCTCTATAAAGAGGAGACATCTACATTAGAGAGGGAATCTACGGAGGATGAACAAGCTGTAACACAAGGATTATAGTTGAAGGAACGAGACTGAATCTTTTCTGTAATATGGTATAACGGATGAATAAAGTTTTGTTCTGAGTACTTTATCTTAGTTTCCGTGTCCTGGGGAATGTTGTGAGAAGGACAGGGCCCACCTTCATCACACGATTCACCCATTTCCTTTATGTTGTGCATTATGTGTGATTTCTATTCATACCTTGTTCACGAGTACGGCTTCTGATGTTATTTTACTTTTGCTAAAACTTTGTTTCTCTTTTAATCGATTGATGTTGTTACATGAGTGCCTCACTGGTGATTAGGATTTACAGATTGAATTGGTGAACTGGATAACAGAGGCAGGTTCTGAATGTTCCTACTCTGGGGATAGGGTCTTGATCCTTTGTTACAGGACAGCCATTGTTTTCTTTTGCAGATTTACTCTCTTTAATTAATTATCCATTTCTTATTTGATTCCTGCAATAGAGTATAATTGTTGTAACACAGAGTAAAGGTTTAACAGAGTGTGATTTATTTATACTATAGCTTTTTAGTGCTATTAAAATTGAGTACATACAGTACGTAGGCACCTTTCAAATAATCGGACTTTCCCGGGTTCACAATTTATGTGGCACTCGACTATTTAATTAATAAGCAATTAAAGTGACCAACATTTTGGCGTCGTTGTCGGGGAACCTACTATCCCTCAATGCACTTAGTTTTTCTATTTATATATTTATTTTTCTTAGATTAGATTTCTTAACTAATAATCCATGTCAAGGGTTGCCATGTTACAATTAACTATTTTGCAGATCTTAGCTTCGAAGGATGGTTGAGAAGAAAAATTCTAATATGGGAAGGACTAAGCTTCGGCTTGGGAAACATTGCCATGTCACTTCAGATCATAATTCATTTCCTTTTACATCCCTTCAGCAACATTTTCCCATCATTTCCCGTTGTTGAAACACCATTTCCCATTGCTGAAACACCATTTCCCGTTGCTGAAACACCATTTCCCATTGCTGAAACACCAATTCCCAATGCTTAAACATCAATCTTTTCCATTTTTCCTAAGAAGCACCAATTTCCCCATTTCTGTTCCCGAGAATGAACCATTACTCCAATGGATACATATCACTCTTCATTAAAGGAATCAACCATTCATCCTGATAATTATGTTCCTTCACTATTACTTCCTGTGAATAATAAAAACCTTGTCTATGAAAAACCCTCATACTTTACAAACCCTTTTTATAACTATCATCGATCTATTAATGACGAGATAATACTTTTTGCGCAACAGCCAAAGGTAAATGAAAAAGTATGCAGGTTTAGGTGTGAATATTAAATTGTAGTTAATGAGAAGATATTGATATGATTGTCGAAATCGTCGTACCTTCAACCATATCATTCAGCTGCAATTGGGGGGGGAATACTGAAATATTGTAATCATTACATGACACGCCGATTACTGTCATTTCTTACTTCTCGCGGTAGTGTCTAGTCACCCCGTCTGTACCTTATCATGTCATAACTTCATTTGCAACGTTCTACTCTGTTTCGACCTCGGCAACTCGGCTCTGCACTTTGTATTTTGTCTAAACCAGTAACTATGGGAGGAAATGATGTTAGACATGAACCTGGCTCAACGGCATTACTGGAACTTTACCAGGAGGCATACCAAATCTTTCTACAAGCAGGATGGGTGGATTACTTCAGAAGACTTCCGGATTTTGATTCACAGCAAGTTCTGGAATTTGCATGCAATTTGAGGGAAGGATACTCCACTATCCAAGGGGTGTGAATTCCAGTAATAGAGGAGGACATAGCGTAAGTTTCAGGACTACCAAGCAATGGTACTCGTTGGTTCAGCAGGAAACACCTCATTCTCAATGCACAGCAAGATTTTTTGTTACCAGGGGAGCGCGTCGAATCCAAAGGCAGGGGTGTTGCACTTCGATCACTACCACCGCCATGGCCAAAGGTTACAGAATTTTTCAAGCATTATTTCACCTACGCGGGACGTTATCAGGTAGTCTACCAACACGACTTTTTGTTATTAAATCATTTGAGGCATGGTCATTTAATAAATATGCCCTACTATCTGCTTGGCTGTCTAAAAAATATGGCACATTATACTGTGAACGCAAGGCACCAACTCCTCTCCCTCACGCACCATCGTTTGATTCAGCTCTTAATAAATAGAGGCTTTGCCCTGCATAATCCACCTCCCCTCAATAACCCTCCCCAGCAAGTCGAAGAAAATCCCTAGCAAGCCGAAGAAAATCCCCCACAAGCCGAAGAAAATTCACAGCAATCTAAAGAAAATCCCCAACCAACTACTGAAATCCTTCAATCAACAAAGGAAAACTTCCAGTAAGTCGCCGAAAATCAGCAACCAGCAACTGAAACACCCCAATTGAGCATTGGAAATCTGCAATAGACCCCACCCCTTAATGAAGCTGAATCATCCACTCCCATTGTCCATATCCCCACCGATAATTTGGATGATAATACCCCCATCATTATGCTTAAAAGGAAAAGACAACAGAAAGTTGCAACCCCACTAAAGAGAAGAACGAGGGCCTCAGTTAAGGAAGCCACTATTTCTAATAATCCCCCTACCTTGAGGAAAAGTGCTCGTAAGAGAAAAACCATTGTTTTTCATGCTTCCTTACCACGGCGAAGAACAAGGTCGTCTACAGCAACTGAGGCCATTACCCCAAATTCCCCACCTATCATTCTAAAATCCCGTATTCCGCCTAGCCCTGAACCCTCACCCTCCTCACCTTCAGGTGCCAAAATGCAGAGCGTTCACGATTTTATGACATCATTTTTCTCAAAAGAGGCAGCTGCTCCACAAGAACCAGCTGCCGATTCATCTAAAGTAGACACCCAAGACGATGTAGGGTATGTGGCTGATACACAAGAACCAGCCACTGACCCAACAGGTGATACACAAGAACCACCTGTTGGAAAACAAAAGGAAGACGACCTAGATGTGGCTGATACACAAGAACCAGCCACTGACCCAACAGGTGATACACAAGAACCACCTGTTGTGGATGCAAATGATGAAGTTGACGCCGAACAACAATCCTCCCCTCCACTGGAATCTGCAACTACAGAAGGCCCGGTTACTTTAGCCTCCCTTCAGGAAGAAAATGAGTTTTTGAAATCTGAAATTAGGGCTTATCAGCAAGAGTTAACAAAGGCTAGGGAAGCCTATGAAAAGGAACTCAATCTGTACATGTTAGCTCAGGTAGCATCTGCAGCTGAAAAGAGTGCAGAAAAGGATCAATACAGTGAATACATGTGTAGTGCATGTGGTGATATTTATTCTCGAGCAGGTTATAAAATAGTTGAAGTTCCGTTGTCTGGAGCCAATCCAGTATCTCCTCCTATTATAGTTAAAAAGGAATACCCTGTTGTTACACAAGAACCAGCAGGGTCTTCAAGGATTTTGGAGAAAGAAATAAAACCACCACGGCCTACCCTAGTTGTTTCAAAGCAGAAACCAGTATCAAAGTCTTTTAAAACTGCGGCTACCCAGACTGAACCTACATGTGTCAGCAATACTTATACACAGACTGAACCTCCATGTGTCAGCAATACTTATACACAGACTGAACCTCCATGTGTCAGCAATACTTATACACAGACTGAACCTCCATGTGTCAGCAATACTTATACACAGACTGAACCTCCATGTGTCAGCAATGCTCACACACAGACTTCCAGTTTTCAAAAACTAAGTGACACATGGAAGACAGAGTATGAGCTCTCACAAGGAAAGGCATTTCAGCAACAGAAGTCATTATGGCTCAACTATGCATACAGAAATTGGGAAGTTCTTGAACAGTCTCGTGCATAACACAAGGAAAACAAGAAACTAAAAACCAGACTATCCCTCATCTTTGACTTGGTCCAGAGGTTACTTGCTACAAGGAAACTATCTTTTAACTATTCTTTGTTTTTGAGAGAACGCTTAGTGTTCCTCCAAATAAAAGCAATCAAGGATGGAAGACCCCACCAGGTGTCTACACCTCAGCAACTTATTGAGACCTTCGCAGAAGCACCGAATAGTGACCAGAACTTGTTGTGTGAACTCTATCTTCACAATGAGGCTATGCCTGAAGATAGAAAGCTTAGTTTACTTCCTCTTGTTGGCGATATTCAAATAAGAGCCTTTATTTCTTTCTTGGCTAATCATCTTACTTGGCAGAATGCTTTTATGTCAGCAACACACAATGAGGAGAACTGTCTTCTCTGGATCTGAGCTGAGCCACATAATGTCATTGTTTTTATTGCCAAACATCAACGAATTCTAAGAGAGCCAAGGATGACTGATCAAATTAGGAAACTACAGGCAACAGTCTTGGAAGACTGCCAATATTATGTGAAAACTAAAGGAGCTCTGGCTATAAAAGCAAATAATCTATTCTGGGAACACTGTCCTAAGGAGAGATGGGAGTGCCACCCTTATAATCCTCTCAATATTCAGGCAGCAATCTCATGAATATCCTCTCAATCTTCAGGCAGCAATCTCATGAATACCTAATTACGTTAAATGCATTCAACAGTGTGTTGAACAATGGATTGGTTACCACTTTCACTTCCCTCTCCAATGGCTACCTAGACAGCAATACAAGGCACAGTTCAAATTGACCAAAAAGGAGGAGCTGGCAGCATGGTAGAAACTTCAGAGTGTCCACGGGTTTAGAGACATGGTTGACAAGACTTTCTATACTTACTGCATAAACAATCTGCACTGTTCATCCCAGTATTCCGACTCAGATTCAGATTAGAAGTTGCATGCGGACATGCAACCCTTTCAGTTGGGGGGGATGTTAGGATCCCATATTGTCTATTTGTGACCTTATATTTTGTCATAATATTACCCTTTTCAACCCATATTTGAAAGCCCTTGCTAGTGTTTTGACTCAATCATTCTAAAGGTATAAAGTAACTCTTCTCATTACTATATGTTTAATTATTTAACACATAATCATGCTATCTTTATAATTGATCCTTGAAATTGACTAAGTTGCTGAACAATTGTTGAAACTGCCTAAAGTTGGCAGGACTATATTTTGCAGTTGCTGAAACAGCGGGAACAGCACGAATCTCGAAGCTGAAACAGCAAGGACAACATGCAAATCTCAAGGAGACAGTTGAGATTTGCATACCAGAATTGCAACAACAAAGGAACATGATCGATCATTGAAGAAATTGTTACATTGGTTGTAACGTTCATAATCTAAATTACTGTAACAGCATTCTGTTAACGGGAACTGATTTCCCTATTTTTGTACAAAGGGTTGAACTAGAATCTATAATGAAAATATTTTTTAATAGATGTCTCCTCTATAAATAGGAGACATCTACATTAGAGAGGGAATATACGGAGGATGAAAAAGCTGTACACAAGGATTGTAGTTGAAGAAACGAGACTGAATCTTTTCTGTAATATAATATATTGACGGATGAATAAAGTTTTGTTCTGAGTACTTTATCTTAGTTTCCGTGTCCTAGGGAATCTTGTGAGAAGGATAGGGCCCACCTACATCACAAGATTCACACATTTCCTTTCTGTTGTGTGTTATGTGTGATTTTTGTTCATACCTTGTTCACTAGTATTGCTTCTGATGTTATTTTACTTTTGCTAAAACTCCGTTTCTCTTTTAATCGATTGATGTTGTTACATGAGTGCCTCACCGGTGATTAGGATTTACAGAGTGAATTGGTGAACTGGATAAAAGAGGCAGGTGCTGAATGTTCCTACTCTCGGGATAGGGTCCTGATCCTTTGTTACAGGACAGCCATTGTTTTCTTTTGCAGATTTACTCTCTTTAATTAATTATCCATTTCTTATTCAATTCCTGCAATAGAGTATAACTGCTGTAACACAGAGTAAAGGTTTAACAGAGTGTGATTTATTTATACTACAACTTTTTAGTGCTATTAAAATTGAGTACATACAGTACGTAGTCACCTTTGAAATAATCGGACTTTCCCGAGTTGACAATTTATGTGGCACTCGATTGTTTAATTAATAAGCAATTAAAGTGACCAACACTAGGGTGGCACTCGAAGTCCACCGAAGATACTGGTGAGCTTCACTCCTTGGGAAGCTCTTGTGTTGAACAGTACTACGTAGCTTAGCTAAACATCCAAAGAAATAATGAAATTCTTCAAATGATCAAAAGCCCCAAATTCTTCTCACTTCCTTCTATTTATTCTTGCTCCCTTGGGTTCCATCAAATATTTCGATCCCCCACTTAGGAAAATCGAGCCACCTCCAAGGGGTGCATATTTTGGGTGGGTGAGTGGCCCCCACGATCCACTAAAAGGCACATAGACCCCCTTTCTTCTAATTTCTTCCATGAAAATTGCATTAAGCCAAAAATAACAAAATTTCCAAAAATGGTTTCTCCTCACCTTGGGAAAACAATTAGGAAGGGACATTACAATCCTCCCCTCCTTGATATTGCTTGTCCCTAAGCAACTACAAAACTGGGTGCTGCAAGATTTGTTCACTCTTCCATGTGGCATCCCAGGACTGAACTAGATCACTCTCTACCATGACTCTGCTCATCATGAGATAAAGTGATCTATCAACCAACTGAATCCCTGGATCACATAGCTAGCCCTACTGTGACATAATTCTAATAGCTGTTGGAATCCATACGTGTCACATTTCTAGTCCCCACATGCAATCAATATATGTGCTCCATATATCATGAACTAATCTTATGCATGCTAAACTTCCTTGTGCCTACCACTCTATAGTACTAATGACCGTTGGAAACCACATGTGCCAAATATCTATCCCCTGAATGCAGCCAATAAATGGGTTTCTGATATTCACAATCGACTTATTGTATGTGGATCCATCATGCTCCTGCCAACCATCACCACTAAGTCTGCCATCCACCCTCTCGATAATGTGCCAATACAATGTCTGGAGCCCAAACACCCACTAGAAAGTTTCCTTAATCATACATGGTGTCCTTTGCTCATGTAGGATCCTAACATGCCCTGTGGAAAGAGTGGCACATGTATCCCCCATGACCAGATCCCCAGGTGTAGGCTCAATGATGAGCGATATGTCACCCCTGCAAAAGATGACCTCATCTCCTAACATGTGGTTGTCAACTCACACATCAACCCTACTCCTCCACTGTAGAGTATCTATCGTGCCTCTAAGGCATTGAATCTCATAGCGTCGTCTCAAGAAAATTACCTAAGTCCTGCTATCCACACTATGGGTTTGTATCGAACACAACAAGCCTCCCCTCAACTGCCTGTGGTGCCAACAAATAGAAGATGCATGGGTTCCGATGGGTATGACCAAGAACCTGTGTGGACGCTCTTGGGTCATCCCATAACCGATGTGCTCTCCCAACCTGGGTCTCTCCACCCCAATGACATGCCTGACATCCTTGTCAAGGAACATCCCTTCTAGGAGCAATCCCCCTGTCCACAATGCAACCCCACACACTACTACATATGACCATGTATCCTCATGTCTCCTGGCATACAACTGCACCCAATTACACATCTTTATGCAATTTTAGACTCTGCTACATGCTACTGCAGCATCCCGGATCAACTGGTACCCCTCTTGTATGGATGTGTTCATCACTCTATGAGGGAATGCACTAAGATGTGAACCGCTCCTCTTAGACCACGATGCAACCCTGCACACCACTGTGCACCACTACGCACCTCCATGCTCCTCCACATACTGTTGTGCACTGCTGCATACCTATATACACCCTTGGATATCAAGGTCTAAGACTGAGTCCATATGCATCATCTTACATCCTGTCAGGGTCGCCATCTCTACTACCATTCCACTGGTAAGCACTCCACGATGTGAGCTATATCTCCTCATCTGCCCAGATAGACCTAAGCAGCCTAACTCCTCACATGCTAATGTGAATAACATTGTTGAGCCTATCCTCAATAGCTCTGGTGTCCAATATCCTAGTGAGGGAGCACCATCTCCATATAATACCCTATTTAGTGGTCGGCTGAAGCCACCTCCTCCTACCAACTCCTGGCATAGTAGGCTAATCATCCTACAATCCCATGTACACCCAACATGCCATGACAACTCATGAAATCTGCCTACGCCCCTGTCAGCCCAACCTGTCACTGGTGTTATCCACAACTCTGATGGGAATATGACAATGGGGGTGAATCCAATCACTGAATCCACCATCCTACTAACACCATGACTAAACCAATCCATGGAGTGATGGGGAGTCCCACCTGGATCCCAATGATGATCCAACCCTCGAGCCCCTCTGGCAAACCATGGCCCATGTTGAACTATGCCCCTGACCATGGATGTATCCAAAAACCTAGTTAGCCATATCAGGTACCAACTCAATACCTCTTGCGACCCAACCCCATGAGAGGTATGAAATGCAAGAGTCCCCGAGTACGTAGAAAATTCATCATGCAAGTGTTTCTCCCTACACAACTCATGTCGCCTCCTCGCACTGGCTCAAACAACATATACAATCTGTCTAGGTAAATTAGGCACTCTCCCTCCAATGTGCAGAGGTAACCTAATATTACTATAGGCCCCATCTACGTAATCTTGAAGAAAGCCATTGAATGTAAGTATTGTAGCTCTACTAGCTTCCTACGCATCTATCTTCTCCTCGTTGATGGCAGACCCAAAAAATGACTTCCCATCCTCCTCCATCATGGGCTCAACCAGAGTCTCGAGCTACCCCACCACAGGTACCTCCTCAAGCATA
>APFE030661865.1:174779-195446 GCA_000404065.3 Pinus taeda | reverse complement strand
AATTTACATAAGCTTCTCTCATGCACGGTGAACCTACAACTGACCCTCCATGCGCTTTAAATAGAATTCATGGACCAATCGGGTGTCAAACCACGGATCAAGTGTCGGTAATACCGAGGATAGAATGAACCGTTGGATCACTACATATCGTGACCGTCGGATTGTAAGTTACAAAATGTACAACAGTAAAGAAACACACTTTACCTAACTCTATACTTAACTCTATACTAGACCAAGTTGAACTTAACTATTTCCTATGTGTCGGAATATCCTAACACTACTTCCAATCAATCCAACACCGTCTAAGAGTACAAAATTTCAATTTCAGTAGAAGATGCCAGATAAGATAAAAATAAATCTTGTTCCATTCAGTTCAACAGAACTTCCTCAAAGGGACAAAAGTGCATGTTTTGAAGATTGTTTCTGATAAAATTTCTAGACCCCTCTCTAAATGCATGAGAGGGGTTTAAATACTAAACTATAAAACTAAAAATAGATTATTACAAAAATATTTGAGGAGGTTTAAATTACCTTCCTCAAATTATGCAAAAATAAAGAAAAAATAGAAATGAACATGGTGACTAACTCCCTTGTGTTTGATCTTTAAGACCGCAGATGTTCGTCATGAGATTAAGCTATGATGGTCGATCGATATCAGATTTCAACTGCCCAGTGAACATGGAATTGGTCAGTGCTGGGACAATTTTCTCTGAAGAAGTGCTTAGGCATCGCAAGGTCATCCACTGGCTGTCAGGCTTCAATAAATTTCGCTAGTATGCTTCCTAGTTTAACCTAGTCATTTGCCTAATTGCTTCTCCTTTTTCCTCTCTTGCCTACCTCCACTGTTCTTCAAGTTGTTTGACATTCGGAAGAAAATCTGGAATGGACTCCGCTACTAGCTTGGCACTATCTAAATTTTCATTGATGTTCTTGATAACACTTTTTGTTGTCGCTGATGCGTCTGTTGTTGCCCTTTTTGCTTGTCTAAGCCTAGCATCCCTGTCTACAAATAAAATTTCCTTGTATGATTCCTCCAATTTAGGCAAGTCAACCTTTCTCCTATCTTCTGAATTCTGCCAGGTAATGAAGTTGGAACTCTCTTGAAGATTTCATATTTTTCAAGTCTCATCTCAATGACTTGACTCGTCAATTTGTCACTTATCTCGCAATAAGAATTCCATTGCGAGATCTTCTGGCATAATAGTTCTTTTTGGTGCATCAGTTGGGAGTTAAGGCTAAGAGCATCAGTAATAAACTGATCAATTTTTGGATAATCTTTATGCAGATCAATTATTCCTTGTATCTGTGCTTCCTTCTCTACTAAGCTAGCTTGATGTTTTATTTGCATCTGCTCGAATTCTTGTTGGAGCTTAGCTAACTGCGATTCTACTTGCTTGTTAGACTTTTCTTGCTATAGTTGTTGTTCTAACAGCAAGATTTTATTTTCCCTTTCTTTTAGAAACATTTTCACCTCTGTGTCTTTGTTGATAGTCGTTGTAGCATAGGCCCCTGCAAACTATGATAGTCTAGTAAGGTTGGCAGATGGGTTGATGGGTGAGTCTTTCCAGACGATATCCATCAGTTCATTATCGGGAGTAGTAGCAGCTCTAGCATCCAACTTCCTTTTATTACTTTGTCTTTTAACAATGTCCTTGTGTGTAGGACTATAGAATACATCTAAAGGAGGAATCTCCTTAATCCTTAAAACAATTTCAGAGGTTGGAGTGACAGGAATGTGTTCTACCTCTTGAGTATTTACATTTTTCTCTACTGTAATTTCTTTAGTTGTTCTATGTTGTGGAGTCTGTAGTTCTAGTGTTTTTTTCTCAGCATGGAGATTTTTATTAAATTTCTCCCATTCTTCATCTAAATCAATCACTAGGGGTTTTATTGGCTGAGTGGAGGTGGAATGAATTTCAGCCTGTTTTTTAGCTAAAGTTTGTTGAACTGTCTTTTCTGTAGGCTGGGTTGTATCTCTTTTTGACTCCGCACTTTTTCTTTTCCCATTCTTTTATTGTTGTTCTGAGTGCTCTGATTCCTTGGTAGATTTCTCTTGGGATTCTTCTTGGGAGTCATTTATAGAGTTTCCTCTAGAACTACCTTCTAGGCTTACGCTGGGAATTGGCTCCTTTATTAGTTTAATCCATAATCGATCCAATGGGACCTTTAACAATCTCCTTTCTATGTATTGATGAAAGGCCTCAAATTCTTCTTGGTCAAAAAGTAGTGATGGCATGTGCTTCACTTTTGTGAATGTCTCTTTCTGTAGGAAAATGTCATTAAACGGATCTTTCTCGTGACTGAATACCTTCACTTTTACCATGGTAGTGAAGTCTTTCGCAGTGCCAAATGGGTCATACTGCCTACCTGGGAATTTAGGTAACTTTAGAGATAACATGATCTCTACTTCTTTAAATGCATGTCCCAAATCGTGTAGTGCAAATGCTCCACACTGCAAAGGGAATGTAGGCCAAATGGCCTTTTTGGCTTCCTTCAATTCTTTGCTCAACCCACCCTCACTAGCTATTTGATAGGCTATCTCTCTAGCCATCAATTTATCCAGGACATAGTATGGGAGGACATGTGGTGGGGTAATGTTGCCAAATACCCTGATATATGTGAATCTTTCCTCCCCAAACCATCTAGCCACTGGGAGGATATCTACCTTGTCTTCCTTGGAAAACCTAGGGGCATCTTGGTTGTAAATCTGTTTGTGGATAGGGAGCATGACTCCATGACAAATTTTGTAAAAATGTGGTTGAAACTGAGATTACCACATGTCTTTATGGTATATACGAATAGGAAGTGGATCTTGGACAGTCCACTTCCATCCCATGATAGGAAATTTCTAACCAAAACAAATTCCATCCATTACATAGGCACTCATAAAAAATGGAGGGTAAACCCTCATTGAGACACTCCTTTTCCTTCTATAATCGATTATTGCCTTCACTCAATTATCAGACAAAATTTGGGCCCAATTCAATATATGTTGTGTTTATGGCTGCATCTATTAATGGCAGCCATTCTTGGGAAAATTTAGTACTATCTGGTTTGCCAGACATCCTACATAGCATGGCCGCTGAAAAACTATGAAGGGGAAAAATAGATGCAGTAGAGTACATACCATTCTTGGCTATTTTGATTTTTCCCTCATTATTTGACCAGGTTCGGTTGCAGTCTTCTAGGTCCTCGCTCTCTTTGGAAAACTTCTCAATGAACTGCTTGCTATAGATGACTTGTGGCTCTGTTAGGTGGTACATAAGCCATAGGTTGTCCGGCGAAAAGGAAGAAATAACCTCTAGGCTTTTGGTTATGAATTCTCTGTCTAACATGTCGACCTCATCAATAACTCATTTAACCATATCTGTATAAGGGTTTATCTTTTGGTGCGAAGCTATGTGATGAAAAATGAGCATGCCGTCGCAAAAATGGAGGAATCTAAGGAATCACGACTGTCAACTATGATCTTTGTTTCCAAAATTCTTGGTTCCTCTTCTTCTAATATATTATACATGGTTTCCCACATAGAGGTTCCTCCATCTCTGTTGCATGTAGTATCTGAAATTAGGGGAGTCATTTATGATTTCTCAGACGCGACCGCCTTGCCTTTCTTCACCATTGCTCCAAAGATTTGTTCTGTGGATTGTTCCTGAAAGTTGAGAAAAACAACAGCTATCGGATATACAGAGATAATAATGAACGTGAAATAGAATGATACATATAACTTGTAAAGGTGATAAAAGGAGTTTTATTTGAACGCACGTAAGAAGATATCATATCACGTTAAATGGCTTTTCACACATGAATTCCATTAACCTTCACTAAATGCCCACTAATGTTTGTTATCTCTTAGCTTTAATGCTCATAAATGTCCGCATCATAAGTCAGGAAGAAATCTTCTAAGGTGGCAGGCCTTCGAATTGCGATAATGCCGATTTTGTGATTTGTGAAGCAATATCATAGATCGCACTATCGTATTATGCCTTATTGCTTTTCTTACCTTGTCTTATGTTTTTGTGAGATGCGAGATGCGAGATGTGAGATGCTCGTTTATTATTTCTAAGAAAAAGCTCATTCATTATGCTTTCTATGTAAAGACATTTTTATGAAGCAGTGAACTTAAACAGTTGTTTGTAATGTAAGTCGGGAGTGGGTCCGGGCTTTGATCACATTTCACAATTTCGACGAGTGGTAAGTTTGCGGTGTTCTTTTAAATACTCGAGATGCGATGTGGTGCTTAGTTTTGATAAGAAATACCTAAGGACCTATTTTATGTAAGAAACTTAGTAGTTTCAAAGCGTTTTAGCACGAATTCCTTCTTTGATTTCTTTTCACTAGATTTAGTGGGTTAGTAAGGCTTTCAATCATGCTTAACCATGCGATATGTGGGAAAGGCAAGCATTTACTAGTTCTTTTGAAAAGGGGTTTGATTGATATATTGTTTTATTCCAAAATTAATAAAGAAAATATGTAAATGCTATACTAATTTTCTTAAATATTTTTTAAAGGGTCCCCATTTATTTATTTATTAATTTATTAATTTAATTGGCGATTCACTTGGAAGAACCAGATATCTCTGAGAGTTTTTTTAAATTTCTAAAACTTCCAAAATAAAGATGTTTTATAAAATCGAATTTCCATGAAATATAAGATAAGTCATATTGCTCTTTGAATATTTAAATAATATCCACTTAATCATCATCCTTTTGAATATTCTAAACTCATAAGAAAGTTACTTTGTCTACATCAATCATTACTTTGTTTTAAAGATAAAAACGTGGGGGCTCTTTTCAGATCATTTTTGGTATACTCAGTTGTCATAGGTAAAGCCTATGCTACCAGCGGGCGTTCATAGCCTCAACAGGGTTACCTTTTAGCCAGCAATGATTCAGTATCCCACCTTGGTTAGAATGCATTTTTAGAGATAAGATCAGATTTATATACCGATTGTCTTTTTATTTTCTGAAATAAATTTTTTTCTTCAACTTTTTATCTTTTAACCCTTAAAGAACAATGTCTTGGTTTGGTAACCAAAATTGGCAATTCCATTCACTTGATTTATAACTTAACTGAACTAGTTGGCTCATGATGAGACCCCTTATCTTTATGATTAATACAATCTCAAGCCATTACCTTGTTTTGATATGACTTATTGGTAATGTTGGCTAGTTATAACCTTATGATCATGGCAAGTCGGCTCATGATGAGGCCTCTTATCCTTTAAGTTTAAGTATATTTTAGAATTACACTGTAAAAATGAAAGTTGATTAGGTGGGGAGAATCATTGGCTCCTTAAGAGCTTCTAGATGACAATTGTAGAGTTTGAGGATGCTTTTCTGTAGAGAGACTTTGTTTTGTTACTGATACTTTTCTTGACTGATGTAGAGGAAAGATATCTTTCTAAGTTAACTGTCATTAAAGACCAAATAATTTTGGCAGAGAACAGGCAACTTTGGAGAAATAGAACTTAACTATATATTTCATATGTGAAGATTACTTTCATAATAGTCTTTACTTATACAAGCGAAAAGTCAAAATTAAAAAGAGACTATCATTTGTAAAGCCAAAAGTAAATTTTTTTCAACTTGTATTTATTATTTCTAAAACAAAAAGGAAATAATGTACAGTGAACAGAAGAGATCATCTTCTATGGAAAGTATTTATTTTAATCTTCCCATTAACAAGTAGAGATTCTCTCTTACCTGATAAATCCTGCAATAAAAAGGTTGATGGGCCTATTTGTTACACAATTTGAAACGAATCGAGCCACATTTGTTGGAACTTGGTATGCTTACCTTTTTCTTCGTGGGCCTTATCCCATTTCAATAGTAGGTCTCCGATTTTAAAAGATTTTGAGCTTACATAATTTGAATCAAAGGAATTCTTGACTAACTGTTGATGCTTTTCATGTGTGATTCTAGCCTTTTCACTTTCCTCTTCAAGCTTAAGGATTTGTAACTATCTAACTTTCATAGAATAGGAGGGAGTTTCTTCAATGAACTGAACTAAGGCTAAGGAGGGAATAGCCACATTTGTAGGTAAGACAGCTTCTTTCCCATAGACCAAATTGAAAGGAGAAGTGTCAATGGAGGCTTTCTGAGTTATTCGATCTGTCCACAGAGAAAATATCAAAAACCTATGCAAGTTCTTTTGACTTTAATCAATAGTTCATTTAATAATCCTTATGAGATTTTTGTTTGTAGATTCAGCTAGCCCATTTCCCTAGGGATAACAATTAGCAAAGTACTTAATCTTAAAACCTCTTTTGAGAGAAAATTCTGCCATGGCATTGCCTGAAAATTAAGATGCGTTATCAAACATCATGGCAGATGGTAGACCAAATCTGTTTATGATAAATTGATCGGTGAATTCAATAACGTTTTTAGAATTGGCTACCTTGAGTGGAATTGCTTCCACCCATTTTGTAAAGTAATCCGTGGCTGTAAGGATGCATCTATGCTGCTTAGAAGAATGAGGAAAGGTCTCACCTATTATATCCAATCCCCATTGCTCAAAACGTTGTTCAATATTGACTGGTTGTCATGGTAATGAGGGTTTCCTTTGTCGCCCAGCAGCTATCCAACAAACTTTACATCTTCTTACACAATTGTGTGTGTCTTTGAATAATGTTGGCCAGTAATAGCCAGCATGCAAGATTTTATGTGTGGTGGTATCTCCTCCAAAATGTCCGCCAGCTAGTCCATCATGAAGTTCCTGCAAGACCTTGTCTGCCTCAGATTTTTTAAGACATCCAAGTAAAATAGAATCATAATTTATTCTAAATAGCACATTATTGACGATTTGATATTGTCTAGCTTTTATCCTCAAGGCCCTTCTCTTTTTGTAATTTAATTGCATTGGGCCTTATCCATTTTTTAAGTAAAATATGATATCAGCATATCTTGACTCAGTGTCATTAGGGCTTACCTCATAGACTTGTACATCATCACCTAAGTATTATAGTGTTGATAGATTGGATGCTCCTGCTAACATCCTGGAAAAACCTTAACCTTTTATAATTTTTGTTGGTCTAATTTCAATGTCATATTCTTGGAGAGTTGTTACTCAATTTGCTCTCTTCTCACCTACATCCCTTTGTATTAACATATTTCTCACTGTGAGAATGGCACTATTACTTTGGCGTGGGTTTTGAGGAGAAAAGGTCTAAAGTGTTTTATTGATTTGAAAACAACAAAAGCTTGTTTTTCAACATCTTAGTAATAAAATTTAGCCCCCTGCAAATTGGAACTAAAGAAAGAGATTGAGGCTTCAACTTTTTCTTAATTGACTTGTGTCAATATGGCTTCATATGATTTCTTGGAAGCGAAAGTATATAAAATGAAATGATTTGAAAAATTCAGGGTGGCTAAAGATGGACCATTTATGATTTCTTGTTTGATCAAGTTAAAAGATTCATGTTCTGAGTGTCCCCATTTAAACAGAGAATTTTTCTTTATCATGGATTGAAGAGGTAAAACAAGTCATGAGAAGTTAGGGACAAATATTTTAACAAAATTTATCTGACCTAGGAAAGATTGCATTGATTTTTTGTTATGAGGTAAAGGTATTTCAAAAATTTCTCTTATTCTTTCAGGGTCTATGTGAATCCCTGCTTTGGACACAATGAATCCAAGGAGCTTCCCTTCAATTAACGCGAAGATATATTTCTTAGGGTTAAGAGAAATTCCATACCTTTGGAAATGCTCAAAGATTTGCTTTAAATCTCTTAGATGATTGTTGTGCTTTTTGCAATATACAATTATATCATCTAAGTAGATCACTACTGATTTGTTTACTAAACCTTTGAAAGCTATGTCCATGGCTCTCTGGAAAGTAGCACCAACATTAATCAGTCCAAATGGCATCTTTTGATAAGCATAAGTGCCCCATTTTGTTCTAAATGTAGTTTTCAACTGGTCATATAAATGTATTAGGATTTTATTGTAACTTGAGAATCCGTCCAAGAAAGACATAAGTTGTGATCCTGCAACTAATTGCAATATCTGTTCCATAGGAGGTAATGGAAAATTGTCCTTTTGGCAAGCTTTGTTGAGGTTGCAGAAATCTATGCATATCCTGATATCGCCGCTCTTTTTTCTGACTGGGTCAAGATTGGAGACCCACCAAGAATGTCTGACAGGGAAAATAATCTTGGCTTGCAGCATTTTGTTTAATTCAGATTTAATCTGGTTTTCTAAATTAGGATGGATTTTCCTTAATTTCTGTTGAACGAACTTCTCATCAGACATCATGGGGATAGTATGTTGAATAATAGAAGTGCCATATGTTTTAATATCATCATAGTTTCATGTGAAGACATACTTGTATCTCTTCAACAATCGTGTAAAGGCTTATTTTTCATCTGATGTAAGTCCAAGGCCTAGATTAATATTTTAAGGTTTCAGGTCAGTTCCTAGGTTAATCAATTCAAACCTCAAAGTTGAACTCTAAAGTTTCGAGTTCGTGGGCTTTTTAAATCTGTCTTTGAGCTCAAATAAATATTCCAACTTAACTACAGACTTCGGTATAGCATTATTGGTCGTTTCTTGTTTAAGTTGGCAATCATGCTAGTCTTCATCAACTATTTGGTCAACATAAGAGCCTTATGATGTCGAAAAGCTTATGATATCTGGGTCATTATTAAAGACTCTCTTGTTGGTGATATTATCAAGAATAGAAGGCCTAAAAATCAATTCAATAGAAAAACGATCAGGGCTATAATCTTCTGGTGGAATAAGCTTGGAAGTGACATTAGCTAGTAGATCAGCTCTGGCATTCTAGAGTCTTGGAATAGGGGAAATATTAAATGTTGTAAAGTGGGAAGTCAGGTCTTGGACCAACGACTGATAATGTTTCAAATGTCCTGACAGACAGTGTATAGTATTTCTTACATGTTTTATCACAATTTCTGAATCTCCAAACACTTGGAGGTGTTTGATATTAAGGCCATACAAACCTTGAACTAATGCTTCATATTCCACAGTGTTATTTGTGCAATCAAATTCAAGTTTGCATGCTAACATAGTCTTTTCTCCTTCGAGGCTAACTAATATGCATCCTGCTCCTACTCGATCATTGGATTTAGATCCATCAAAAAATAATTTCCAAAATAAAGAGCTAATTACAGGTTTATCTAAAAAATTTATGCATTTAGAAGTGTCTGTTTGGGAAAAAAAATTGACTTGAGATACAACAGAGTTTTCCAAGAAAGGTGAAGTGTAAGCATTAAAATCTCCTAGAAATGATTCTACTGAGTAGTTACCGATGATATTGTTGCTATACGCGAGTCATTCATTTTTTCTTTCTAGCTCTGTGACTATGTACTTTTGATGCTTTTCGCAATCAATCCTTATTTGATTTGGCTTGCCATTATAGGGAAGCCACGTGTGAGACCAGTCATTTTCAAAATAACCATGAAGTTTTTCTGACCAAATGATACTAAGGATTAAGCCATATAACTCAAGAATATCAGCCACAAGTATGTCAATGACTTGACAAAATTTAGGGTTTGACGAATGTCTAATAGTTACTTAATTAAGTTCCCTAACAACTTCGATTTGAGATCAATCTAACTGTACTATATGTAAAACAGATTTTTGAGGCTAAACATTCAACTTTGCACAAACTGTTCTAGGAAAGATGTTAGATGAAGCTCATGAATCAACTAAACAGTTGTGTAAAGTCCTATTAAAGATTTCAAAAGTAAGGATAAATGGAGGAGTATGAGATTTAGATCATCCTGCAATTAGAGCGATGTCGGTTGGATCAATTTTGTTTAAAGAGGTGCTAGGGGGGCTTCCCATTTCTTGGGCGGCTTGTGAGATCACGGCAGCAGGAAGAAGTGAAGTAGGTACTGCTTTGAGTTCTTTAAGGAGTAGCTTCTGCTGATGTTTTAATTTTCTAATCTCATGAAAGGTGATGTTTTCCCTAGTCTTCTTCATATCATCAATAATATTATATTCCATTTCATCAGAAACTATCAGAGTTTTAGTTGAAGGTGAAGAATCTAATTGAGAAGGAGTGGTTTGAGTGGATTTTGATGAAGACTTCTTACCTATTGTTTTGTCCCTGGGAGGGGTCATTAAAGCCTTGTGCTTTGGATTTGTTTGTGTAAAATCAACAGGGTTTTTACTTCAGGTGGCAACAGGTAGGGCTTCTTGAGTTTCTTCATTGTGAATAATAAAATCCCACACTCCTTATAAATCCACCACTTCTTCATCATTTGTTTGTTCTTCGTTTGTTGAAACTTCATCCTCCTCTCCATTTGATTCGACATTTGATATAGCATTTGGAGGTTTAGGATCAGCAGGGGAATTCCTCTTAAATGGTCTAAAATATTTTTAGAGGAGGTCTCTGTTGCTTGTTTTTTGATATCAACCATTTCATTAGACATGGTTTTGAGGACCTTTTGTAAACCTTCAAGATCGAAGGGATCTTTAGGTGGTTTCTTCTTGGATTCATCCCTAAAATTTACTTTCTTATATTTTCGTTCTTCTAGTGTATTTTTCTTTTCTACAGCTAGAATTTGTTTTTCTACAACTATTGTCTCTTTCATATTTTATGCCAAAGTCAATTTAGCAGCTTTATCAACGAAAATAGTTGTGTTTGAAGGGAGAGTAGAAATATACCACTCATTTTTTACTTCATCGCTAGGCTTAGACATTGTTAGTATCTTATTCAATCATTTATATAAGCGAGAGTTGAAGTATTTTATTGGTTCTTTACGTTCAGCTTTCAAATTGGGGAGGTCGTTAATTAGGGTAGTTGTGGATCTATCATCTCCAAATTTAGCTAAGAACTGCTCTTAAAAAGCATCCCAACTATTAATAGAACCTGATGGTAATGAGGAGTACCATGATCCAGCTGCTCCTTGTAAAGTATATGGAAATAATATTACAATTGCATCTTCTTCCACTACTTCATTCAATTTAATGGACAACATGAAATTGTTTATATGTTCCTCAACAAGTAAGCCATTATCAGGATTGAATTTGGGCAACCATTTCTCTGGATGAGATGGCAATTGATGTAAAGGCCCAACCATCCTAACAGCTCCTGGGTTTGTCCATGGCCTCAAAGGATTTTGTGCCATTGCTAGTATGTGAGTAGGAGAAGGTGTAGCAGTGGTTGAAGGTGATTGGGTAGAGGAGGATGTAGTTCCTATACCTGTGTGAATCACGATCTGGAGTGGCGAGGTGGATGATTGATCTTGTGATGGTTTAACTGTAATGAATGAAGATGAAGATTATGTCAATGAGAGAACCTCGTTGTGAGATTCAGGTGGTGTTTTCTTATCTTTCTTACAGATTGGAAGAGCGAATTTGAATAGGGGGATTCCAAGTTTTTTACTCTGTGCTCTAGTTAACCATTGAGATGGGGTAAACTGACAGGTAACACTATCTTGTAATAACTCAGATTCTTCTTGAGATAACGAAATTCCCTATAATTTATTAATCAAAGATTGGACTTCAGGGGCTTCAGTAGAAGAAGAATGATCTGTCTTCTTTGGGATTTCATGAGTACATTCTGTAGTTTTCTTTGCAACTTCTCGCTTAAGATCAGGAGATTTGGAATGTTATTGAGAAGTTGGGGGTGATGGTGAGGGAGTTTTACTCTTAGAATGGCCTATTGATTTGGACTTACTTTCCATTCACAATCAGGCCCTCCTTCTAGTGCCAAAATGTCGAAGCCTCGAAAATCATTGCTTACAACATGGGGGGAAACCACCCGGTCCGGCCCTTGGTTGGTAGTTCCTTTTCCATTTGGTGTGGTGGCTCTAACTGGGGATAATGGGACTAGTTTCCCAATCTAATTTATGATAGTGCTGATGGGGTGATATGTGATATCTAGAGTAATGTTTAAGCTAAAAGTAATCTAATCTAAACTAATATTCACATGTATATATCCTAATGTAGACACTATCTGACTATGACTATACCCGGGAATAAATTTGAAGTATGCAATCTACAATAATGTCCAAAAGAAAGTCGTAATAAAGATCATTCAATTGCAATAGGAAATGAAATCGTTTAAAACTAATCGTTTCGGATAAATAGTTATCCGAAACAATTGTGAAAGATATATCGCATAAGAAATAAGTCATATATTCAACATAAAATTTAGGCCATCACCATACAAAAGTGCAATTAATGATAACCAAGATTCAAATTTTCATACATAAACAACTTGAAGAGAAATTATTACTTAATACATAAGTAAAACAAAATTACGAGATAAAAGTACCATTTGCAATAAGTCTTGCTCATGTGATTCAGCGATATTTATCTACTTCCAATCAATCCAGCACCATATAAGAGTACAAAATTTCAATTTCAATAGAAGACGCCAGATAAGATAAAAAAAAATCTTGTTCCATTCATTTCAACAGAACTTCCTCAAAGGGACAAAAGTGCATGTTTTGAATATTGTTTCTGATAAAATTTCTAGACCCCTCTCTAAATGCATGTGAGGGGTTTAAATACTAAACTATAAAACTAAAAATAGATTATTACAAAAATATTTCAGGAGGTTTAAACGACCTTCCTCAAATTATGCAAAAATAAAGCAAAAATAGAAATGAACATGGTGACTAACTCCTTTGTGTTTGATCCTTAAGATTGCAGATGTTTGTCATGAGATTAAGCTGTGATGGTCGGCTGATTTCAGATTTCAACTACCCAGTGAACACGACATCGGTCAGTGCTGGCACCATTTTCTCTGTAGAAGTGGTTGGGCATTGCAGGGTCATCTACTGGTTGTTAGGCTTCACTAAATTTCGCTAGTATGCTTTCGAGTTTAACTTGGTCGTTTGCCTAATTGCTTCTCCTTTTTCCTCTCTTGCCTACCTCCACTGTTCTTCAAGTTGTTTGACATTCGGAAGAAAACATGGAATGGACTCTGCTACAAGGTTGGAACTATGAAAATTTTCATTGATGTTCTCAATAACACTATTTGTTGCCACTGCTGCATCTGCTATTGCCCTTTTTTCCTGTCTAAGCCTAGCATCCCAGTCCGTAAATAAAACTTCCTTGGGTGATTCCTCCAGTTTAGGCAAGTCGCCATTTCTACCATCTTCTGAATTTTGCCAGGTAATGAAGTTGGAAACTCTCTTGAATATTTCATCATATCCGAGTCTCATCTAAATGACTTGACTCATCAATTTGTCACTTGTCTCGCAATATGAATTCCATTGCGAGATCTTCTGGCATAATAGTTCCTTTTGGTGCATCAGCCGGGAGTTAAGGCTAATTGCTTCAATAATAAATTGATCAATTTTTGGATCATCTTTATGTAGATCACTTATTCCTTGTATCTGTGCTTCCTTCTCTACTAAGATGGCTTGATGTTTTATTTGCATCTGCTCGAATTCTTGTTGGAGCTTAGCTAACTGCGATTCTGCTTGCTTGTTAGAATTTTCTTGTTGTAGCTGTTGTTCTAACAGCAAGATTTGATTTTCCCTTTCCTTTAGAAAAATTTGCACCTATGTGGCTTTATCGATAGTTGTTGTAGCGTAGGCCCCTGCAAACTGTGACAGTCTAGTAAGGTTGGCTGATGGGTTGATCGATGAGTCTTTCCAAATGATATCCATTGGTTCATTATCGGGAGTAGTAGCAGTTGTAGCAACCAACTTCCTTTTCTTCCTTTGTCTTTTAACAATGGCTTTGTGGGTAGGACTGTAGAATACATCTAAAGGAGGAATCTCCTCAATCCTTAAAACAATTTCAGAGGTTGGAGTGACAGGAATGTGTTCTACCTCTTGAGTATTTACAGTTTTCTCTACTGTAATTTCTTGAGTTGTTCTCTATTGTGGAGTCTGTAGCTCTAGCGTTTGTTTCTCAGCATGGAAATTTTTATTAAAGAGCTCCCATTCTTCATCTAAATCAATCACTAGGGGTTTTATTGGCTGAGTGGAGGTGGAATGAATTTCAACCTGTTATTTAGCTGAAGTTTGCTCAGCTATCTTTTCTGTAGACTAGGTTGTATCTCTTTCTGACTCCACACTTTTGTTTTTCCCATTTTGTGATTTTTGTTCTAAGTGATCTGATTCCCTAGTAGATTTCCCTTGGGATTCTACTTGGGATTCATTTCTAGAGTTTCCTCTAGAACTACCTTCTAGGCTTACGCTGGGAGTCGGTTCCCTTGTTGGTTCAATCCACAATTGGTCCAATGGGACCTTTAACAATCTCCTTTATTTGTATTGATGAAAGGCCTCAAGTTCTTTTTGGTCAAAAAGTAGTGATGGCATGTGCTTCACTTTTTTAAATGTCTCTTTCTGTAGGAAGATATCACCAAATGGATCTTTCCCGTGATTGAATACCTTCATTTTTACCATGGTAGTGAAGTCTTTGGCAGTGCCAAATGGGTCATACTACCTACCTGGGAATTTAGGTAACTGTAGAGATAACATAATCTCTACTTCTTTAAATGAATGTCCCAAATCATGTGGTGCAAATGCTCCACACTGCAAAGGGAATGTAGGCCAAATCGTCTTTTTTGCTTCCTTCAATGTTTTACTCACCCTACCCTCACTAGTTGTTTGATAGGCTATCTCTCTAGCCATCAATTTATCTAAGACATAGTATGGGAGGAAATGTGGTGGGGTAATGTTGCCAAATACCCTGATATACATGAATGTTTCCTCCCCAAACCATCTGGCCACTAGGAGGATATCTACCTCGGCTTCCTTGGAAAACCTGGGGGCATCTCAATTGTAAATCTGTTTATGGATAGGTAGCATGACTCCATAACAAATTTTGTAAAAATTTGGTTGAAACTAAGATTCTCACATGTCTTTATGGTATATATGAAGGGGAAGTGGATCTTGGACAGTCCACTTCCATCACATGACAGGAAATTTCGAAACAAAACAAATTGCATCCATTACATAGGAACTCATAAAAAAAGGAGGGTAAACCCTCGTTGAGACGCTCAATTTCCTTCTATAATTGATTATTGCCATCACTTAATTATCAGACAAAATTTGGGCCCAATTCATTATAGTGGCGTTTACGTCTGCATCTATTAATGACAGCCATTCTTGGGAAAATTTAGTACTACCGGGTTTTCCAAACATCCTACATAGCATGGCCGCTGCAAAACTATGAGGGGGGCAAATAGAAGTAATAGAGTACATACCATTCTTGTATTTTTTTATTTTTACCTCATTATTTAACCAGTTCCAGGCGCAGTCTGCTGGGTCCTCATTCTCTTTGGCAAACGTCTCAACAAACTTCTTGTTGTAGATGACTTGTGGCTCTGGTAGGTGGTACATAAGCCATAGGTTGTCCAGCAAAAAATATCCCATAACCTCTTGGCTTCTGGTCTTGAATTCTTTGTCTGACATATCTGCCTCATCAATAACCCATTTAACCATATACGTATAAGGGATTATCTTTGGGCACGCAGCTATGCCATGCAAAAATGAGCATGTCGTCTCAAAAATGGAGGAATCTGAGGAATCATGACCGTCAACTGTGATCTTTGTTTCCAGAAGTCTTGGTTCCTCTTCTTCTAAGATATTAAACATGGTTTCCCACGTAGAGGTTCCTCCATCTCTGATGCATGTAGTATCTAAAAATAGGGGAGTCATTTCTAATTTATAAGACGCGACCGCCTTGCCTTTCTTCACCATTTCTCCCAAAGATTTGTTTTGTGGATTGTTCCTGAAAGTGGAGAAAAACAGCAGCTATCGGATATACAAAGATAATAATGAACGTGAAATAGAATGATACAGATAACTTGTAAAGGTGATAAAAGGAGTTTTATTTGAACGCACGTAAGAAGATATCATATCACGTTAAATGGCTTTTCACACATAAATTCCATTAACCTTCTCTAAATGCCCACTAATGTTCATTATGTCTTAGCTTTAATGCTCATAAATGTCCGCATCATATATCGGAAAGAAAGCTTCTAGGGTGGCAGGCCTTCAAATTGTTATAATGCCAATTTTCCAATTTGCGAAGCAATATCGGAAATTGCATTATCGCATTATGCCTTATTGCTTTTCTTACCGTGTCTTATGTTTCTGTGAGATGCGAGATGCAAGATGTGAGACACTCGTTTATTATTTCTAATACAAAGCTCATTCATTAGGTTTTCTATGTATATACCGTTTTATTAAGTGGTGGACTTAAACATTTGTTTGTAATGTAAGTCGGGAGTGGGTCCAAGCTTTGATTGCATTTCGCAATTTCGACGGGCGGTAAGTTTGCGGTGTTCTTTTAAATACTTGAGATGCAATGTGGTGCTTAGTTTTGATAACAAATACCTAAGGACCTAGTTTATATAAGAACCTTAGTAGTTTCAAATCGTTTTAGCATGAAGTCCTTCTTTGTTTGTTTTTCGCTAGATTTGGTGGGTTAGTAAGGCTTTCAATCATGCTTAACCATACAATATGTGGGAAAGGCAAGCATTTACTAGTTCTTTTGAAAAGGGGTTTGATTGATATCTTGTTTTATTCCAAAATTAATAAAGAAAATACCTAAATGCTAAACTAATTTTTTGAAATATTTTTTAAAGGGTCCCCATTTATTAATGTAATATTGACTACTACTATTAACAAATGGGGGGTTGTTGAATAGCACAACAATGCGTTATAAGCATCCATTGGAATGTCTCTATAAGTTGAATCTTCAGCATATAGTTATGGATTTTGCATGGTAGCTATCCACACTAATTGATTTTTTATTTGGGGATATTTTATTTTATTTTATCATTTACTTTGTCAATATTCTGGGGTTTTTTTCATTCTAGAGGAAAATCAAGATATGCATAGTTTGGATGAAATTCTGGAATTTGATGGCCAACAGTAAATCTCATATCTCTGAACAAACTGAAAGGCTTCATAGCATATTTCCACCTTCAATATTGTAGCAATATGTTACTACAAAAAACGTGATCTCATTCACTAGAATTGGGCAAAAGTAGCAAAGATTCTTCGGAGGAACTAGAGAGTAGGCTCAGGAAGTTTTGAGAACGACAATATACAAAAATCCTACATTATATTGGGTCATGGATCTCTGTAAATTAATAAATACATGGCTGACTTTGCTGATTATCTAGTAACCAACTTGGGTGGCATTTTGAGTCCTTATGGGGAAGGGAAAATGTTATATATGTGTTGTCTTCAGCTTTGAAGAACCAACACATGGAGTTCTACTTAATGGCACTTGGTTTGTTACAAGTGGTGTTGCTTTTGTCCAATGCTAGTGCAATGATTTTCGCTAGAACATTTCACACCTGTCAGGACATTGCCATGCAATGATGCAAATATAGAAATAAAATCCATAGGTTGGTTGTTAATGGGGGATAATTTACAAACCTGGTCTATGAGACCTATTTCTTTGTGTGTGTTCCAATAGATCTCTCACACAATTACCATCATAAATTCAATTACATCTACTAGGGTTAGTATATGTTGAAATATGATTTACCATAATCTTTTGAATCCTTGTTTCCCTATGATTTGACTAGTCATCTGATCAAAGATAGTTCATTGATGCAGACTACATGCCAAATAAGCCACAAGGTTTCCCTAACAAAAATCTATGAAGTTCACAACTGAAAACTTCTCTATTCAACTCTAGCTTTAGCATAGTTAGCATAGGGACGAAGGGTGGACTATAGTTGGGTGAAGGAAAAGAAAACATAACCAATCATATGGGGAAGTCAATGGACTGTTGTGCTTGAAACCTGGAAGCGAGATAAAGTACGGTCTTTGGTTCAACACCAAACTCACAACCCACATAACAAAGTCGCTCTTCTTCCCTATAATCATAGTAGGTTGACATACTTAAACGATGTTTCTCCCACAATGGAACTTGAGTATGCACTTCTGTAACTACATGAACTTTTGCAACAATGGATCTTTGCTTGCAATCTATAAACATTTCATCTACTTCCCCCTCTAGGAATGTTCAAGGCGCCTTAGGGGATTCAAGGAGTGGACACATTTGCAATATATTTCAAACATTAAGCCTGATGTTTTGTTCTTACAATAAATTGAGATTTTTGGTTTTAGTCTTTGGTCATTAATAGAGTTGTTGGCAGGGGGGAGCATTGAGGCATTTTCCATAAGATTAGCATGGACAAGGAGATGTAGTGTGTGGCCTTAGCTCTCTGGATGCCCTCTCCTATTCTAGATAATAGCTGGAATTGCTTAATAATGCATTTGATGAGATTCAAGTGGTGCAACTTTTGTCATTATGGACAAAATTCAAAACCCTAGAACCAACAATCTAGCTCATCCTTTCTAGGATAATGGAGATGAAATGGATCAATAATCTAGCTTATATTTTCTAGGATAATGGAGGTGAAATCGATCTTGATATTATGCAACAATGTATGAGACTTCCATGAGATTAGGTGTTGATGTGATTATCTTTAGTTGCTTTGCTCATGGCATCCTTCCTACAGATAGTATTAAGCTTCCTTCTTACACATTTTTTAGGAAGATGCAGTAAAAGGTAGGATTATTGTAGCACTGCTTCAGACTTGTTTTGATGTCTCGAACCAAATCAGAACTGGGCTAAAAATGATTAGAAGTGCAACTCAACTTTGAAATAGAATACCTCAAGAAATGGAGATGATTTGGAGAAGAATAAAGGTTATGTATATGTGTTTAGTTGGGAATTAGAGTTTTTATGGGGCTGGCCTAAAATATGAGCTTGGATTCACTTTCCCAACTTACCTATTAATTCTCTTAATTGATCTGCTATGGTTTGCCTCCATTATATCTCAATATTCACACTAACAAAGCTCTAATTTATTACCATATTTTAATAGTTTTAATTATATATATATATAATATATATATATATATATATATATAAACATTTTTATAAAATTACATGAACCCTCAACACATTTGACTTTTGAAGAGATAATGGATCTGGATTCCAACTTCCATTGAAACACTAAAACCCTTTCTATTTCAAATGTTATTATATATTTTTTTTGAAAAAATAAAAAAACCCAAAACACTATTGATGTACCTTTCCACCTCTAGGTACAAATACTTGTTATAACATTTTTGCGTATCAAGATTTGTATATACGGATCAAATTAAAACGACTCGATCCGATTACGAAGAGTCCTCAATATCAATCCAATTCTAAAACATGAATATTAATGGTCAAATGTCACTCCAGTTGGCCTTTCGGATTGCTTCACTTACGATCACTTAATTCTTTCCAAATTTTCGTAAAAACAAAAATAACTGAAATTCAGGATGAATATAAAATTGTTTTTATTGCATAGAAATTTTACCTCGATCACATTTACCGAAGTTCATAACAATGTAGTGATAGGTGAAAAGATAAAAATATGAGTTGAATTTTTAGATTCGTATATCAACAAATGCATGTTCTTTAGCAAGCCTACATCGCTTGTCCACTTTACGGTTACGATATCCTTATCTGATAAAAGTTGTCGCGGTGAAAAAGTGCATATGCTAGATTAGATTGGTCACTCGACTTTTGGCAATAAAACTCGATCTCTGTATCCTTCCGGTTTTAATGAAAATATGCACGATACTTAGCTTAAAGAAAACGTATTTGCTCTTCATGCATTCTATATTCATCTGCCTGGCAGATCACTCGGTATATATATATAAAGATCTCGCAAGGGCAGCGCAAGGGCATCTGTATATATATACTCCCGGCTTCGGTGATTTGAATTCGGTATATATTAACTCGCTCGGTGCATTTGAACTCGGTGCATTTGACTCTTCGGCATTTGATCTCGCATAAATACAAAGATCTCGCATATATACAGTTGCAGGTTATGATATAAACGGGTTATGATATAAAGTCTCGCAGATCACTCGGTATATATATATAAAGATCTCGCAAGGGCAGCTCAAGGGCATCTGTATATATACAGTTGCAGGTTATGATATAAACGGGTTATGATATAAAGTCTCGAAATAAATTATTTATTAATATATCAGTCTTCGGTGATATATCTCCCGGATATTATTGAAAGTTTGGAGCATGCACTCGCATATATTGAATTCGACGGATATATGAACTCTCTTCGGTATATGAACTCTCTTCGGTGATATATAACATTAACAGTGTCGGTATATATTGAAAGTTCGGTATATGAACTCGCATATATTGAAGTTCGGTATATATTGAAAGTTTGGAGCATGCACTAGCATATATTGAATTCGACGGGTATATGAATTCTCTTCGGTATATGAACTCTCTTCGGTGATATATAATATTAACAGTTTCGGTATATATTGAAAGTTCGGTATATGAACTCTCATATATGAACTCCCATATATTGAAGTTCGGTATATGAACTCTCTTCGGTATATGAATTCTTTTCGGTGATATATATCTTCGCATATATACAAACAGTCTTCTTCAAGTCTCGGAAGATATATAAACAGTCTCGGCAATATATAAACAGTCTCTTAGTTTTAAAGCTCGCAATCCAAAGTTTGAAGATCTTGGCTCGTACATGAGGTTCGGATATCAGGTGCACACATTCCTTATCTTTTTCTTTTTAATACATATTTGCTCATATAATTTCAAGTATGAATACTTCACCATAGTTACCAAAGATTACCAAGGGCAGGCCTAGCACAGTTACTCTACAAGGCCTCTATGAGTATATAGAGTCTTTAGAGAAACGCAGAGAAGAAAGAGAAGC